>JABASI010005277.1:0-12556 GCA_019776505.1 Tomocerus nigrus | reverse complement strand
TTAAAGGAAGTAGACATACTTTTGATTATCTTTATATACAACTTTTCATAGCAATTTTGTAAATTCAAGTGTAACATAACTAGGTATTACTTAATGGCTTCACATTCTTTTTTTCTAAACTCGAATGATTTAACGGAGCTATTATTTATACTGGATTCAAAATTCTTATCGGCATCTTTAGCAGCTGCTAAATGTTGTTTATAAGTTTTTCCAGAGCATTGGGTTACTGCCCTAATCTTAGCTTTATCTATGTCTGTTAAATCAACTCGTTGTCCAATCCGTGAATACTGGATATCTGCTGTAGTATTCTTAAAAGATAATAAATGAAAAATATTGTTATGCATACGCATATACGTAACGTACTGGCTATAAAAACCGTTTTCTGTTTTTTATAAATGAAAAGAAGAAAAAAATAACATAATATACTTTCACAAGGATGGTCCTCAACCCTGCTGCTTTATTAGAGGCGTATGCACTGTAATGCATCAGACTGTAGAAATCATAAGGACCGAAATCTCTAAATTGGTTTGGATTTGCTCTATCGAAATTGTGAAGGGCCTTGCTTACTGAATATAATGAATAAAATTATTTATTATTAAAAGTAAGTTTAAAGAATAAAGTGGAACTAATTAATTTACACAAAAGCGAACCAATATTTTCTCTCAATATTTTTATGTAATTATCTCTGTCTAGTCTATTCTGCTCATGAGTGTATCCCAGTGCATGTAGCGTTTCATGAATTACTGTGCCTAAAAACAAATGTCATTTTATCCAACCTTCAATTCAATCTTTAGGCATCACGGAAAATGGAAAGTGAATATTTTTGCTAACCGTAACCAACTTTAAAACACCAAGATGCTAATTTAAGTTGCTGTAATAATTAATAACCATGTAGATGATTTACACACAGGTAAGTTCTGATGATTAAAATATATAAAAAAGCAAAATGATTTTATTTTACTTGCCTGTTTAGATCCCTGGTGGCCAACGTTTGATTCACACACACTTTCATCCTTAACTATTACAATGTGGTCCCTTAGATTCGTATTTCGAAAATGTTGTTTTACTTTCTCCTTAGTCCATTTAGTTTTTCCATTCATTAAACAATTTTCAATTGGAGACCTATCTCTCGAACATTTTTCATCCACGACAAATAATTTCAGAGGAATACATGAGAAGGTGCGGATTCGTTCGATTGCCAACTCAATCAAACACTTTTCCCTTGCGGCTATATACAGTTATCAATTTTATATACTATACTTTAAATACTCTGCCATTTATATATAGCTATATATTTGTAATTTTATTTTGTATTATAGCCTTTCTTTAATTACAGAAATTGTCATTGTAAAAGATGGCCACTCCTGTCTTTGGCCATCTCCGATGAATTGTTTGAGATCGCTGTAGTATTTCATCCAGCATAATATCCTCCATGTCCCGACTTATTTCCCAGGGATTCTGATAGCCGATAGGAATGTTAGTTTCTTCTCCTACTAAAAATTATTGCTGATTTCAGTTATCGTGCATCATTCATCTTAATTAGTTAATCACATTTTTATCGGAGGAGAACTTCGTATTAGGAATATAAGTCTTGTAGGGAGAATACCCGTATACAGAACCGAGTTTCAGGGGGGGCTGAGATTTTATATAGACATAAAAATTTAGGTCTTTTTTGTTAAATATGAGTCAAAAATGACCTAAAAACAGCAAATAATCGCGCTGGTATTTTATGAAAAAAATATCTCTTTTCCTGGATTTCGGGGGAGAGGGGAGGGGGGCTTCAGCCCCGAAAGCCCCCCCCTCTATACGGGCTTGGTAGGGAGCGCTGTATATTCCAAAGGCATATTAGAAAAGTATATTATAATATATCGTCACCTCTGAGTCTGAGTACAGATATTGATCAACGATACCGACTACCGTTATATTATGCTAAATGGCCAAATTTCTTAACTATTTCATTTCGATAGAGACACATGCAATAATACGTAGAGGTAAATATTAAATATTTCTTACAATTTGTCATTGTCATATTGGCAAATTTCCCATTTGAACCATGAAATCCAGTAGCCATTTCTTCCTGAATAATATCCTCCATATCACGACTTATTTCCCAGGGATTCTGATAACCGATAGGAATATTGGTTTCTTCTCCTACTAAAAAGGATTATAGATTTCCATTATTGCTCGACTTATTCACTTTAATAATTATTCCATATTAGAACATTGTGTTCCTTACAATTTGTCACTGTCATAATATTATTATTGTTATTAAGAGTTGTAAATTTCCCATTTGAGCCACGAGCCATATTAAACGCTTCGTTTGCATGTGTAGACATTCCTGAAATAAAGAAAATAAAAAATCGTCTTCTATTTTAATTATACTATGTACATGGAACTGCTAATATAGGGTGCGTACTAGTATACTTTACCTGCATTTGCCTTCGTATTACTGCAACCGTAAAGCAATATCGTCCACGCACCAAATAATATAGCCTTAGTTTCGATATCAAAGTACATTTTAATAAGAAATTCAATAATATATGTCAATGGTGCCCAGATTTTTATCTGACATCATTATAATCTTGAGAATAAAAAATAAACAATTACTTGTATTTTGTCAGAAATAGATTATGACAAAATGTTGAGTATTTTTATTCCAATTTTTAATGTAGTGTCAATTCAAATAAACTGAGTTTTATTGGCTACCAAATAGGAGAAATGTAAAAGATATATTCTTCATCTATGGCACTATTTATAGCTTCTGTAATTATTTTTTAATGGTCACAAGTCAAACGCTACAAATGGTAATTATTACTGTATAATACGGACTTTATTTGCTAGTAAAATATTGGATTTCAATGCTGAATGGCAATTAAATAATACCTCAAAAAAGTAATTTTATGTCACTGCACAGTATGCGTTGAGACTAGTAGATTTACGGTTTCAATATAACTGTATGTAATTAATGTTTAATGTATTAATTGATTGTACACATTTATTTTCTTTAGAATAGCAGTTCTGAATTGCATAATCTTGAATCTCCGCAATTGCATATCCGTACATTTAACTTTTAAAAATGATTTCGAGCAAAGCTAACAATCTAAGCATTGTCGTCAAACATATTTTTACAACTTGTATCATGTTAAGACATGGCTTCACATTCAGCTCTCCTACTTGCAACATCCATTGGATTCTCTCTGTCAATTTTTTCAACAGCTGCTTTATGTTCTTCATAAGTCTTTCCTGGACATTCAGTGACGGACATAATTTTTGTTTTGTCAATTTGTGTTAAATCCACCCGCTGCCCAATCCGTGCAAATTCGGTGTCGTCCGCGTTAGTCTATAGGGATAAAAAGAAGGACGCTTAATAAATTGCTTAATGTATGAAAGACACCATGGAATTCTATATCTTTATGGAATACAGATTTCATCTTTGAAATGCAAATTTTATTTGCATTTCCATATAAAAAGCAAAAAAAAATATATATATATATTCCATTACCGACACAACAACGATAGTTTTTAATGATGTTCTGTCTCTGGAAAAAGCAAAAGCGCCATAATGCATCAAGCTGTACAAATCATACGGTCCAAAATCTTGAAACTGATTTGGGTTCGATTTTGCAAAGTTGCTTAAAAGGTTACTTCCTCTATCTACAAGACAACAACACATTAATTTTGCAATCTTTATTGTAAAAAGCATAAGAGGAATAAATAATATTTTTAGACAATAATCGTAGGGATCTCACTATCGACATTTTCTTCGATAATTTTTACATGTTCATCTCGGTCTAGTCTCGTATGTTCATGATTATATCCCAGTGCGTGGAGAGTTTCATGAATAACTGAGCCTGTTAAAAATTTCTCAGGCGATTTTTTAATTATTGGCCAAGGAATGAATTCTTAATTCAGTGGCAGTACCTACTAAAATTATTTTTACTCACCAAATCCGTTATCAAAGCAGCTTGTATGTAAATTCATATACTGAATATTAATCACCAATAAGTAATAATTAAAAAAACAAAAACCAATAAACTTCTCAAAAAAAGTTCCAGATAAACAACATCGTTTCCTTGCCTGTCTACTGGATCCCTGACGCCCTATGGATGATTCACAACCTCCGTAGTCTCTGGATACGATGATATGTTCCCTTATAGTTTCATTTTGAAAGGTTTCTTGCACTCTGTCAGCAGTCCATGCTGTATTCCCGGTCATTAAACAATCTTCAACTGCTCTAACTCCATTGCACGATTCATCAGCCTCGAATAATCTCAGAGGAATACAGGCATACATATTTATCCGATCAATTCCCAACTGAAGGTAACAGCGCTGCTTTGGAGCTTTAAATGGTTTAAACCAAATATTACATTTTCAGATAATGGGAAACTAAACATAATTTATGAATTTATCTTTTCAATAGCAATTGGTTTCTATCGGGTCGCCTGTTTTAATTTACTGAAAACGTGGTCGAAGAACATCAGTACTTGCTTGTGCCACCGTCCTCCTATTAGTTGAGATCGTGGAGATGGACTATTTTCATCGTTCGATCTTCCTTTAGTTCTTCTAGGACGCTTAACATCGTTTTCTAATTCATAAGGATTTAGATAACCAACAGGTATGTTCGTTTCCTCACGCACTAAAAATATTTTAATGACCCTTCAGTACTGACACATTATATAATTATTAAACCATGGTATCGCTATTTCTTTAGTTTGAAAAACGATTTTCCTTACAGTTGGTGATTGACATGCACTTTTTGCCTTTCTCCTTGCATTTTTTGATCCCTGTCGCCCCTGGGCGAAGGATGGGATAAATAGGCTGTACGGGTTTCTCTGAAATAAAGTTCAGAATAAAATCATAAAAATGCCATCGGCTACTTAAGAATTGTTAATTATTACTTTTTGTTTTTCTCATAATAATAATATTACAACTTTACTATCTGGCGGTGGCGCCCCTGGGCGAAGAATAGGATAAATAGGCGCCACGACGGGTTTCTCTGAAATAAATTAAGAAGACGATTATAAAAATGCCGTCCGCTATACTACTAATTGTAAATTATTCCATTCATTGCTTACCTCTTTTGGCATAACCAGCATTTACTTCCATCTTGTCAATATTGTAAAGTAATGTCAACCACGAAAATAATACGAAATAAATACTTCTGCTATAATACTTTTTTTGAACGAACATTATTATTGAAATTGTTTTTTGTGGAGTCTTGAGTCTTGAGTGACGGTGCCGGATCTTCAATAATGAAATGAATGAATAATACACAATTCTGTAGCTTAAGTTATGACTGCTAATAAAAATATCTTGTGATATGCATTACTTATTTAGTACAATGGAATTTTTGAAATTCTCAATATTTATAATATCCTTATTTAGTACGCGAAACAATTGCAATTTGTCGCACAAATACTATAATTTCAATGACATTCATGACATGCAAGTATACAACAGTGAATTGTTTTTACTATAGGTACGAAAACTATAATATATTTATATTGTAGATATATTTTTTATTGTTCCTTCCTGGGACAGATTATATTACGATTTAATGATATAATATTCAAATCAGCGTTTTTACGAACTATAAAGGTAATTAAGCAGATTTTTTATGGATTTTTCCTAGTTAATGGTATGTGTATGTGTGTGTGACGGCAATCACAGTTATATAAGGCAATTACTACTGAAGTCTTTATATATAATGCGTAATAAAATGCATCATTATATCACAGATCAATAAAACCTTATTATCTGCTGGTATCCTATTTGTAACGATTGTTGTTACTTTTAATGTGACTTGGTCTGCATTTGTCTGTTGGATCCAAATGCCAGAATAGAAGTAATTGTGACATATTCGTGTATTGTTCAGTAAATTGAATTCTTCCGTCAATATTCTATCTGGGATAGTATTTACTGCATGATTGATTGTTGACTCGTCGGAATAAGAATGACCACAATTTTCAACTCGGTATTTTCGGTCCAGGTTAGGCTAAACTTCATTTTTCATTATTTACATACTATTAATTAGTGTTAAAACATTTCCAGCAAACATTTTATTCTGTTTAGAATTCTTTACTGTTCAACCGTTTGTCCCATTAGTGTCGCATTTTGATCAGAACAAATATTTACAGATTTAGTATTGCGTTGGCTCAAACTTTTTTTAATTTATAGGCGTCCATACTTTTGGCTGTCATTTTTGTTTGGGTGGCAGGTGGAAGTGAATTAAAACATCGGCTTGGTATGAGTTGTGAGCGAAAACGAGTTTATCACCCTAAGTATCCAGATACACCAGAACACGGAGGCTGGGCTAATGGTCAACTTTGTGGCACTCCTATGTCGATGTGCACCTCAGACACGAACATTTGCGACTGCTTTTCACCAAGAAGGAAAGCCCCTGGTCCAAAGGATTGGATGAGGACTTACGAAGACGGAGAATGTCGATTGCTCCCAGGAAGTCGCTGCATATCAAATGAAGCTGCATTGACATTCCCCGAATTTCAACGCTGTGTCAAAAATGCAAAGTGCATTTCCAATGGCCCGATGGATGAAACTTCTATTTGCCCCGCGGATTCATTTTGCGAAGTAGGCGATGGAAATTGTGTCTGTGATGAGGGCAAAACGTGTCTAGATAAGCGGATGCGTGTTCCAAGAGCTAATAAAATGCCCATATATTAGTAACAGTATTGTAAGTGTGCGACCGCTAGATTTGTTAATTATGCAAAATAGTGAATGACTTGACACAATAAACGATCAAGAATTAATAGAACTATATAGCTCAATAGAGCAAAACCATTTTACGTTAATAATTTGTATTCTTGGCAGCCATACATCAAAAATCTGTATTATTTTTTTTTAATTCAATGGAAATGCTGTCTGGTGACAACAGCAGTAGCTACCTATAATCAATAATAATNATGGAAATGCTGTCTGGTGACAACAGCAGTAGCTACCTATAATCAATAATAATCACTAATCACTAATAATCATTTAGGTAGATTGTTTTCGTTGATGCATTTCCAATTTCCTTGTCAAATGGCTTTTCATCCAAATAAAGGACTTCGCAAATATTTTTCAAGTTCAATCTTAGGTCAAGACTGACTGTAAAACATTTTCATATCTTTCAGTTACTGAATGCATAATTATTGCAAAGGCTTCAAAATTGCTGGAGCTTGCATTGAAGCTAAATACCTTCTCCCATTCACTTGCCTCTGGAAAATTTTTCGTCCATGACAAGTAAATTCCAAAGAATCAAATTAATGAATTAAAAGATCTGACGTTTGATACTGAAAGCTATAGCCTATAATACTTTTGTGAACCTACCTAAAGTGTATATAAAATTTCAGTAATCATTATTCTGTTGATAGTAATGGGACGACCTTGACTCGTATTTTAACTCGCCATTTTTATTCTCTCCTATAGTAGCAGCAATTAATTTTCCCTCGTGTGTTTATAATAAATAGTAAAATACGCCATTGTGTCACGGATAAACAACTTCATTGTCTTCTGATGTTATGATTGTAACGAAGTTGATTTTCATGTTACTTTGGTGCTAAAAATGCTAATACTTCTCTACTCAAATACGAGTATAATATAATTGTGTTGTAATTGTAACATATTTGGGTTTGTTTATATAAATTTCTTTCTTCTGTTAATGTTTTATTTGGGATACATGTACCAGTGAATGATTGCCCTTCGGATAAAATACATAATAGAATGATCATCATTTTCAACACGGTATTTTCAATCAAGGTTGGACCAAATTTTAACTTGCACTATTATTTGGATAATTTTACCTTATCGACGAAATAATTTTTTCCGAGAGTTATTTGTCATCGGCTTGTTTCGTTTTTATTCAAAAATTACTTTCGCCTGCAACATATTTTTTAAAAACAGACGTTCCTATTTTTGGCTCTCCTTTTTATTTGCGTGGAAAGTAGAAGAATTATAACTCATCGCCTTGGTCGGAGTTGTGATCCAAAACATACCCCAGGAAGGGCAGAACATGGAGGATGGGACGATGCGGAAAAGTGTGGTACTGCTTTGTCTAGATGCAACTCGGACACAAAAGTTTGCGACTGCATGTCCCGCAGAAGTAAAGGCCGTGGCCCAAAGGATTGGATCAGAACGTACGAAGACAGTGAATGCCGACTGCTTCCAGGAAGTCGCTGCATATCAAATGAAGCTGCATTGACATTTCCCGAATTTCAACGTTGTGTTAAAAATGCAAAGTGCATTTCCAATGGCCCAATGGATGAAACATCTATTTGCCCCGCGGATTCTTTTTGTGAAGTAGGCGATGGAAATTGTGTCTGTGATGAAGGAAAAACGTGTCTAGGGAAACAAATTCCTGTTCCAAGAGCCAACAAAATAGCGATATTTTACAAATAACCAGATTGTAGGTATGCGACTAATGTCACCATCAGTTTTGTAAATTGACAGTCGGAAATCCGACTCAATTTATTTCATATAAAATTACGTTGTACAAATATTTTATGATCTTGCGTGCTTTAAAATTTTGCACCTTTCTGCTGTTTTCAAAAACAAATTAATGACGCGAGAAGCTATCGAAACATACCTGTTTACAATTTTTGTTAAAATGTTCTGGTTTCAATTTAGAATTGGAATTAATTATAATTTTTTGTGAAGTAGGCGATGGAAATTGTGTCTGTGATGAAGGAAAAACGTGTCTAGGGAAACAAATTTCTGTTCCAAGAGCCAACAGAATAGCGATATTTTACAAATAGCCAGATTGTAGGTATGCGACTAATGTCACCATCAGTTTTGTAAATTGACAGTCAGAAATCAGACTCAATTTATTTCATAAAAAATTACGTTGTACAAATATTTTGTGATTTTGCGTGCTTTAAAATTTTGCACCTTTCTGCTGTTTTAAAAAACAAATTAATGACACGAGAAGCTATCGAAACATACCTGTTTACAATTTTTGTTAAAATGTTCTGGTTTCAATTTAGAATTGGAATTAATTATAATTATTACGGTCAGAAGAAATTTTAGCATAGTAAACATGATAATTATGTATATAATAATATTATACAGGTATAAAATAACGCCGAATTTTATTTTTAAGAACAATTTAATGCAGAATTGTAATTCAAACGTTAAATTGCCTTTGCCAAATATTTGAGATAGTAAAATTGGACCACTGCACTGTAATCTTGGGTGCTGAGGAAACTGTTTTATTATAATGAATATAGAAATGCACAAGATCAAGATAGTATTGAATCTAAAAAATCATTTCACAATGTTCATTGGTTATACATATTATGCTGCAGTGACACTATATATATAGTTGTTATCATTTATCTAATCCGATAACCTTCGATTTAAAAGTAGCATTTTCCAGTTTGATAGACCCAGATGAAAATTTATTGTCTTTTATTCATCTATCGACAATAATAAAATGCATTAAACTGAAATACATTTACAAAATGACAGTTTACAATATTTATAACTATATGTATCAGAAATATCGCTCAGCAAACATTCAGACGAACCTTAGAACGTCCCTTGGCAGTAGTTGGCATCTGGGGTGTTATCTCGGATCCATTTAATAAATCGATTTACTCGGGTGTACACTCCTTTATAATATTAATAGTATCATATTATGATAAAATTCTAAATAATATCGAAAATATTTATAATCCATTTTTTTATAACCTGGAAAATCACTATTTCCACAGCCGCGACCGAAGGAGACAACGCCAACCTTCATAAATTTAAAATTGATTTTTCATGGAAATAGTAAAGTTAGTAGTTAGGTATATTTGCATTATGAATCTGATTTCTAACTTGATTATAAGCTTTCGCTGCAGAGCTATACAGAAACAATGGTCCCCCAGAATCTCCTATTCAAATACAAGATGGATCAAAAATCAAAAACATACGAGAGAAAATAGCCATAAAATGGATTCAGAATTTAAGTAGGAATATTATAGTATATTTGTTGAAACAGAACCTTGACATGAATCCTTCTTTGGTAGCGTAGCGCACATCATATTTGGAGTGACTTGGATATTTTCTACACCATAATCTTTTATACACTCCGGCATACCGATAACCTTTAACTATAGAAAAAGTACCAAATAATAATACATCACAAAATTTTAAAACTCATTTAATAACGTAACAAACACAATAATTGGAAAGTCGTCAATACATATTTTCATTTAAATTGGAATGAGCAATTTTGCTTTGAATTATAGCGAAATTATTTTTCCAATGACGAAACACTGGCCCCTAGTTGCCAATTTAAAATTGAAACTAATTTTAAGTAAGAAACGAAATTCTGATAGGCCGTTACTACAATTATTAGCCTCTCATTATTATTTATATCATAATATTATTACTAATTTCTATAGGGAATTAGTGGAATAGAATTCTTCTTTGGTGGAACTTTTCTTAGCTGTAATAAATCGTTTCTCCGCTTTATAAATGTTTATATTTAGTATTTTCAAAATACAATTAACTATTTAAAAGCAAGATGAATTAAATGCTACTTACTGAAAAACATTTTTACTACAGTTTTAACCAACCTTTACTTGCCGTAAATAATTGACGGTAGGACCTCCAGTTTTTACAGCTCCCCAGCCCGACACAATTGCTACGCGTCCCACAAACGGAAGACCAGTTTGTTTCAAGCACACTGGTTTCACCCGTTCAGAAAATTGAACAGGTGTTGCTAACTTAATCAATGCGATGTCATTATCCAGTGTCTCGGGGTCGTAACTGTTTTATAAGCCACAAAATACAAATGCAAATCAATTTCTGTTCACAATTAATGCAAATTGTTATGCATTAATTGGGAACAGTTTAAGAACAAAAGTTATAAACAGATATTATAGAAACAAACAGATTCGAAAATTTGGCAAAAATGTTTATTTTCAATATTATTTTACCTTTCATGAACTTTAATGGATAGCACTTCAAACTTCATTGCATCTGTGGCATTTATGGCATTTGTACCCATATACACCCGAAGAGTCGGCAAGGCTCCTACGGTTATATCCGAAACACAATGAGCGGCAGTGAGTACGTAGCTATCTGCAATAACACTAGAGCCACAAAAATGCCGCGGCTCACCATTTCCGAGCTGAAACATAAAAATGTAGCAGTTATATATTTTTCTAATTTTAAAAATCATAAAAAAGAAGCAACTAAAAAGATATTTCAAAGTTTATTTTGGGCTACCCATCCAGTTACTCATAAATCTTTGACTTTGCTATTTACGTAGACACTTAGGTATATCTAATAAAGTGCGTAACATTATTTGACCTTTAACAGATACCTATATCTGTGCATACTTTAGCCAATTAAATAATTATTATAATTAGATATTTATACTCAAGAGTTTAGGCTTTATAACCTTTGTAATGATTTTTTGACTTTGTGATTTTGAATGAGATCAAGGCATAATCGCATAATTACCAAGACAAGCGGTGCAAGCCAAGGCCATGCATTCTCTTTCGACAGCATCCCCCCAATAATTTTAACCCGACTTTGAGTTTTCATGCCACAAGTGCAAGCAGCACGCGATTTACGACCGCCCTTCATTGATCTTCTGATTCTGTAAAGATTTAAAAAAAATATCAATGAGCAGTCGAATAGTATACCTATTCTAATTTACATAGGAAAAAATCCTTACGAGTATGTGGAATATTGTGTTTGATTTGATAGAGCCATTGGCATGTCCGAATTACGCAATTCATAATTGGTGGACCCTGGAACTTTATCGATGATAGCTAGAACAAAACGTTTTCTTCCGATTGTAAATGCAAAGGCAACAAAAAGAAAACCCAGAAGAGTGCACGCATTCAGATGGAGAATCATTTCCTTTTTGCCTCTGAAAATGATAAAATCAAAAGCAATAGCAATTCGCAAATTAATGATCCGATTTCCGATATAAAAATTAAAAGTCAGGACCTATGCCTATCCAATCAATTGCTAAATTAATAAAATTTTAGTTTTCAAAGACTCTCATTACCTGTTTGGATATCAGGTCACGACTATAATATGAAGACAACTACTTCGAGCTACAACCGAACTCCTACGAGCTGAATGAAGCATTCGGATATCATGCATGCCAAACTGCAATAAACGTTTGCTTAGAATTACTAAACAATGTAGGTATATTAGTAAATAGGTACCCTTATTGTCTGGCATTTTGTTAGATAATTTCAGGATCAGATAATTACAGAGCTGTTTGACAATTGCCATTGAATAGGGTTCTTTGAACGATGATTTTGGCTTCATTGTCTTGCAATGATTTGTCATCATATTAGGTAAATAGTTGTCTTTTGTATGTAAAAGTACATACTATTTACTGGTGCAGGCTGCAGACTGCTGTGCATGTAATTAAGTGTATCCATATACCTAAGTTTTTGTCAACACGAAATCTGGTTCCTGTTCTAATTTTGTCAACATGAAATATGTCAATGTCATTTACGTAATCGGTAATCTACGGCATTCACAATGCCCAATTCACGGACACGCACAAGAATGTTTTTGTTTAGTGGAGGACTTCTGAACTCCA
>JABASI010005276.1:0-12563 GCA_019776505.1 Tomocerus nigrus | reverse complement strand
TAAAGTTGGCGGTGAAAAAAGATGAAGATCACTTTGTTTTCGTCACTAATGGAGAGGAAGTTGGAAGTTTCCTATTTTCTTCATTTGCAATGGAAATAAAATACAAAGTTGTCCTTCATGCCAGTGAAGACTTTCAAGTAAAAGCCACCAGTGTGTGTTTCTACTGTGCTAATGGCCACCCTAAAATTGTCGATCTGGTTGTCCCCAAAAATGACCCAATCAACACAGCATCCTTTTTCTTAGATTTTACAATAAATGGTAATGGACATTTGATAACAGTGTCTTGTGTTACGACTATAAAATTTCTTACTGAACTGGAAAAAGTGGACGAGGGAAACTGGGTGATAAAACGAGGTAGGACAAAATTTGTCCTTGAGGAAATAGTTGCCAAATACAATTACACCTATCGGACGATCCCGTCAACTGGTTCGGTAACTGGAGCAATCAGAAATGGTAACTGGATCGGAACGATTGGAGATGTTTTGGATGGAAAAGCGGATATTGGAGCAGCAACAAGTATGAACTGGCCGCGCTTTTTAGTTGTTGGTATGAGCGCATCTTTCACAGATGTCAGTGTCAAATTTGTAATGGGAAGGCCAAGAATTAGCTACAGTATGAAATCAGTGTACCACCCACTTTCAAATTACGTGTGGTTTGCAATTGGAATCTTGCTGGTTTTGGTCCTTCTGTTATTTCGCATCATGCATCATTTGGAAAGGCGAGAAGCCTCTGCAAATTTTAATAAACACAAGTTTACTTACGTAACTAGTGCCCTTGTGGAACAAAGTGTAAAATTTCCAGACAGTTTTCCAGGTAGAATTCTGTGGTGGAATTGGATGATTCTTTGCCTCATTGCTACAAACTTATATAAATCCAAATTAATAGGACTAATGACTTTTCAAACTTACGAGAAAGTTCCTGACACCTTTCAAAAATTAGCAGCGCAGAGTCAATTTAAGTTTGGCCTGGAGGCGGGCGTAGTGGGAGGCTCTGCAATTCCTTATTTTAAAAATGGTGTCACTGCTCTGAGAGCCATCTATTCCAAACTTAGTACAGGAAAAGAAACTGAATGTTTCAAGGTGGCACTAAATTCGGAATTTGCGTGCATTGCCTGGGTGCAAGAAGCCGAATTCTTTCTAAAAACAAATTTTACTTCATCCGCTAAGTCACCATTGATATTTTCCAAGGATTCAACAGCGCCTGGTCAACCTGCTTTTTCTATGAAGCCAGGGAATATTATAAAAGCCAACTTTGACACAGTTATAAGTGCACTAAGAGTCTCAGGCTTGGTTCACAAATTCGTTTCTGTCGATTTAGCACAAAAACGTATACTCCATCTGCAATGGGAAAAGGAAAATAACATTACACATTTTAGAACAAAGAAAGGCCCTTCAAAATTAACAATGCAAAATTTTAAAGGGCCATTTTTGATTTTTTGGGTAGGATGTACGACTTCCATTTTAATTTTTGCTCTAGAGAAAATGTTTCAATTTTACCGTCCAAAATTAGAAATGAGATTTTTGCGCATATATTTAGGTCTCAAAAATACTAGGGCGAGGGTAACTATGCCCAGGAATCATGAAAACCTTACCTAATAGCATATCTTTACGATTTCGTCTTTGTATAGACATGCTCCACCAGTCCACACCCCAATAATAACCTAAATTATAATGATAGCAATGACAGTTTGGAAAATAGTGTAGTAGTATATGTAATAAATAATAATTTATTAATAATAAAATAAAATATATATAAAAGAAAACCCATAACTTTGATACATTAACTCCAATCCAAAATACCCCTACTTTTGGCCTTTAAATTGAGAAAATCCAATTTCAGTGTAGGTACCATTATTTTTCATGCTGTAGTTTATTTACAGTTGGGGACATACCTTTTGAAAGGCAAAAATGTACAAGGCAGTTCGAAACTTAGCTGACATAAGATGGCAAAAAGTGATATTAAATTTGATGACTGTTCTGCAGTGGTGCTGTGTTTAGGAATTTGTTTACATCTTCCGAAACTTCGCAAATGTCTCTTCAGTCTATTTATTTGATAATTATTTCTGCTGGTATTTTACGATTAGGTCACGGTCGGTACAATTGCTTTCCATATAATTTAGTATCGAACCGCAATGGAATGGTGTAGTAGTATGGAATGGTGTAGTTGTGAATCAGTTGTTCAACGACCACCAATTTATCTGCAGTGAAGGTAAAAGAAAGTTATTTCCTGTCTCAGGGATATACCCTTACCATCATTTCATTCATTAGTATATAGCAGTTTTTTACCCCAAAAATAGTTTTATAATTATTTATATAATATACATTTTATAAAATTAAAATTTTGGTTTTCTAAGGTGACTATGAGAACTTTAGCGAATGGTCTGACATCTGAAAAACATCAGAAATGAATCTCATTCATATTAAAGCAAAGTGGTGGTACTACATAATGTGTCGTACCAGTAAAAACATCGACCTATATCGGAGCGGTTTATATAATTTCACCAGGTCCATTTACTGTTTTTTAAGCAAATTATAATGAACTTAATGATACACGAACAATTACCTAATTTTACTTATGTATTAAGTTTCACGTTTCCAACGTTTTTAAACTTTAAATTCAGTGTTAGGAAGTAAAATGTTGGAGTAAGGGTAATGGTTAGAGAGAATGTATTTGATTTTTCTCGTGTATTCAGAGGATAATTTTGTGCATGACTATGATACCAGCTCCAGCCCCCCCCCCCCCTCCCCCCCTCCCCCTATATATTTTTTCTCTATTTTTTGTATTTTTCATCTCTAGCTCCGTTTTATCAAAATGTCTGAATCAGGATTTTCAAATTTGGTATTTGAGTTACCTGCGACCTGCGACAATGCTATGACTCTAAGCTGGTCTTGTAATTCTTATGAAAAAAAATTGAAAGTAGTTGCTGTTAGACGTATAGTGTGTTATTTATTAAACGCCATAATATTAATTGGCACTAATTACCGGACAACTCAACTCGTAAAACACTGAGAATTTATTGGTTACAATAGTGACATTTACTTAAATTAATAGCATTGGGCTTTTAGGACCATTACAAAATGTATTAAATGACAATGAGTCTTCACTCTACACTAACTATGGTATAACTCACATAGGTAATCGCATTTCTCTAATCGTAAAATTGTCCTGGAGAAGATCGCCCTGGTGGTTGTAAGCTAGACACAATTTTAATAAATATGTTTACCTCGATATCCGCTAATCAAAATTTAAGTGGTTAAACATAAAAACATGGAAATGTTTTATTATTTCATTTTTTTCATAATGCCTCCAAACCTGAATCAATTTCCGTCATAGTCATTATAAGGAACACAATATGAACATGGAATTTTCATAATTTATTGATAATAATAACATCCCTATTAAAGTATGTTGTATTAAGTGTCGAAAGAAAATAATATGCCTTTGTCCCGTCTCTTCCTGCGTATATACAATGCTTTCCATAATCACTGTTCTCCATAACATAACACTCTTCGCGAACTACCAATGCAAGTCATAAACTAAATTATAAAGAATAAAATAATGAGCATTACACATAGTTAATAGTTGTACGGTGTTTTTAAACGATAACATTAATTATGTATGCAACAACAAAAATGTTTTCCTCTCGCCATCAAGACGATATGGCAATCCTTTGTTATTAATTCTCAAGTTTTCATCCTATTATGACCTATATAATATTATACAGATTATTATGTTTTAAGTAAGTATATATTAGTCGTATTAAAACATGGCATACTATTATTATTATAATATTATACCAACGAATACAGTTATTATAATATTATTAATATTTCACGCTACGTATATTACTATAACATTCTTACACATTATTTACAAGAACATTATAATATCTATTATCCTTACGTTAAAGGAATAACCATTGCACACTTTGAGTATTAAAAAAATTAATCTACTACAGAAATATACAGACAATAGACAAATAGTTTATCGTCGTCGTTTATGTTTACAAAACAAAAATTATGTTTTGAATGATTTAATTCCCAAAGTAAATTTTTATAGCCCTACCTAACATTCCTAATTGCCTCCTTATTAGGACGAAGATATTAATTGCATTGATAAAGTCTTCAAAATGTACTCACTAAGAGTTTCGATAGAAGGATAATCAACAACAACAGATGACGTTACGGGAACCTTTTTCCCCACCAGGTGGTGAAGGTCATTTCTAAGTTCCACTGTCATTAGGGAATCCATTCCCATATCAATGAATGATTCATCATAACTAACAGAGTCTGTTTCGTCTAATCGTAAAATATTTCGGACAATAAGACTAATCGACATCTGAATTATCTGGAGCTGCTCTTCCGTTGACTTATTTTCTAATTCATTTAAAACGTCATATTTTACAATTGTAGGATTATGTGAAGCATCCACTTCCTTTTTAAATTTCAACAATTCAGAAAAATACGACTTTAAATGAGGAAAAGAGCGAAGGGTTACTAAAGGTTGAAAATCTGAGACTGTTACCTGCGTGTAACGAGACTGCATAATTTCCTTTAGGGCTGACAACGCTCTTTTCGTGGAAAATGCATCAATTCCTAAGTTACCACCAGAAAAGTAGGCTACTGTTTGCTGCCATTCCTACCTCTGACCACGGGCCCCAGTTTATGCACTGGGCGACAAGCCCTAAACTTCTTCTGTAGTGTACAAACGAGTCTAGAAATGAATTGGCGGCGATATAGCTACTTTGTCCAATAGACCCAACTGTGGACGTTATTGATGAAAATAGAAGGAAATGTTCCAAATTGTGTTGGAGGCTGAGCTTATGTAAATTCCAGGTTCCGTCAACTTTTGGTCTAAATGCTTTATCAAAATTTTCCCACGACTGGTTCTCAATTGTGCCATCAGCTAAAGCGCCAGCCGCGTGCATGATACCACGAAGCGGAGGCAAAGAATTTTCAATGTAGTTGAAAACTCCGAGGCAGTCTTCGTGGCTTCCGACGTCAGCTTTTAAAGTCACAACATTTGCGCCTTGTGAATTGAAATTTTTCAAGATGTCACAAACTTTTTCATTTGGTGGAGATCTACCGACTAAGACAAGAAATTTGGCACCTAAGCTGATCATCCACTTAGCGACTTCTAATCCTATTCCTCCTAAACCTCCTGTTATCAGATACGTACTATCCTCGTTAAATAATTTGGAAAGTAGGCTAGCTCTTCCTTTCTCAATTGTAAATTCCGGAATGGCAATAACAACTTTGCCAATGTGCTGTGCCTTTTGAAGATATTTAAATGCATCTTTAACTTGGTCTAATTCAAATCGAATGTAAGGAATAGGGCGATAATCTTCAATTTTAGACAGCAAAACTCCCGTAGATTCATCATCCAATTGTTCCAAGTCAAAAAGTGTGTACTGAACATCTGGTCTTAATGCTGCGACATCTTCCGACCGCCAAATATTCGCTTTACTTATTTCAATAAATCGCGCATTTTTACGGCACACTTTAAGTGTCGTTTCTTTGAAGTTTGAGCCTGTCAGAGTGTTGAGTACCACGCTAACACCTTTGCCTTCAGTGACATTTTCAATTTCTTTGGCGTAATCGGTAGAGCGGGAATTAAAAACGTGCTTGACTCCAATGGCCCTCAAATACAACCTTTTCCGATCACTGCCAGCAGTGGCAATAATTTTAGCGCCAATTTTCTGCGCAATTTGAATGGCCATCAGCCCTACTCCTCCGGAAGCAGAGTGTACCAGAATTGTATCTTCATTACTCAGCCGACCGATGTTGACAATAGTGTGAAATGCAGTAGCAAATACAATGGGCAAACAAGCCGCTTCAAAATGTGTCATGTTAGCGGGCTTTTGGATTGCAAGTTGCTCAGGAACTACAGTATGGCTCCCTATAGCCCCATTATACGCTATTCCACAAAGTGAATCCCCAACTTTGAATTTTTTGACGGCTACACCAATATTAGTGACTACTCCTGAAAAATCGGTTCCTAATCCAAAGGGATACTTTGTGTAATATCCTTCGGGCTTCATAATAACCATGATATCCCGAAAATTAAGGGCTGATGCAACTACGGACACTTCAACTTCGTTTTCTAACAATTGAGTAGAAATTTGAGTAGCGCTTATACCAATGTCTGTAATGGAATTAGTAGAGGGAACTTCCAAACTGATACATTTTGACAAGGGAATTTCTATAGTGCCTGCAGGTTTGACCCTTGACATCCTGGGTACGTATAATGTTTGTTGTCGACTAGCATATTGAGTTTCGCTGTCACTATTATTCATAAGAAAAATTATTTGTTCTACTTCTGATGACATATCTTGAATATCAACATCCAAATCGATAGATTTTGAAGTCTAGCTCGGGTTGCTCGGCCTTAGCACTTTTAAGGAGCCCCAAAAGAGTACTGGAGCAAGGATTACTAACGTTCTCTCCGTTAATACTTAACAATCCCTTTGTTACTAAAAGCAATTGTTTTGAAAGTTGAGAATTCATAAGTAGTTCTTGAATGAGAGCCAAAAATGGTTTACATGAGCGATCTTGCTCAACTTCCCCTATCCCCCACAGATAAACAATGCCTTCAATATTAACGGTTTTTAGTGTTTCGAAAATGTTATGTATCTGAGAAGTATCTTGTGGATTTATACTGTAAATATCATCCGAATACGAAAACTCAATTCCACTGAATACGGAAACCATGGATTTTCCTAATTTTTCAAGTTTAATTTTCAATTCGAAAGACAAATGCCCGTCGGCAAACACCAACCAGCATCCATTGTCGTCTTTACCGTTTGGATTATTGGCTATTTCTAATTCCCCAGTCGGTACATTCTCGGATTTTTTCCAGACAACTTCATGCATCGACGGCGTTAAAACCATTTGCTGATTCAGAGCATTTAGGAATTTGGAAACAGACGTTTCCTTTAAATCAATTCCGTCCGCGATAGCAACAATATTTCCCCATTCGTCGTACAACTTAACAACCGAATCTTCAGCCTTCGTTGAATGAGAATAAAATCTACCGCTGCATCCTGACGACTTAGAAGGAAAAAGAGTAAACTTTTGGACACCAATAGGTAGAGCTAAATTTTTCAATCGTCCTCCAAACCTCGGAGATAAAATTAGGGATTGGAGCATCCCGTCCATAATTATTGGATGTAAATTGTAACCTTCACAATTTTCTGATGTTTGAATCTCCGCAAGAATTTCTGCCTCATTTTCCCATATACTCTGAATACTTTTAAAGGAATTTCCAAAATTCCATCCAGCTTTGTCTACAGAAGAGTACATGTCCGCCGAATCTTTCAAGTTAGAATTTGCTTTGATTTTCTCCAAATCTATTGAAGAGTTTTCTGAAACATCTTGACCATAGGAAAATTCTCCAATTGCATGTGTACGCCAAAATGGTTGACTATTGTCCCCCAAGATTTGTTGTGTGACAGACACTGAGCATTTATCATAATTATCCCCATCGCTTTGTTTCGTATCGATGTAGAGAGAATATTCCATTTCTTCTTGTATTTCCCAGGCAGCCTTAATAGTAAAATTCGTGATAACTATTGGAGCAACAGACTTTGAAATATTATGATCGGTTAATTTTTGCATAGCTGAATGCCCTGCAGTAATTATCATTTCCAAAAAACACGCCCCCGCGATGATGGTTTTATTTGCAATGACATGATCTCGGAAATAACCATAATTATCAAATTTAAAATTCCGTTTGTGGCAGGTGTTTTCAGTGTTCGGAATACAAACTTTATTGCCAATTAATGGATGGCAAAAGTTTTCATTGGCATTGTCCTTACTAATTTTCTTCTGAGCAATCCAATATTTCCTGCTATGCTCAAATGGATAAGTTGGAATGGCAATTTTTTTATAGTTCATGTTTTCATAGAATGATTTCCAGTCAACATCAAACCCATTAACAAATAACCTACCTAAGCTTTCCAAAAACGTTTTATATTCATCACCAGACTTTCTCATAGAAGGAAGCCATAGGCAATCGTTGGAAATATCTGCGCTTACAATGGAATTTCCAATACCTAACAGTATCGGCTGCGGACCGATTTCAACAAAAACTCTTCCTCCTTCTTGTATTACCAAGTCAAAGGCTTTTTTGAAATTCACAGTCTCTCTTGCATTATTTATCCAATAGGTTTTGGTTATTTTATCCTTCACAAATTTTCCAGTTTGACTGGAAATGTAGTTAAATTTCGGAGTACCATAGGATTTAGTTGACAATACTTTGTCAAAGAGTGGAACAAAAGGATCTAACTCCCTAGAATGATATGCCCGCTTGGAAGAAATCATCGTAGATTTAATTGAATTATTCGTGCAAAATACAGAAAACTTATTGATAGTTTCAGTTTTGCCTGCCACAACAGTTTGAGAGTCCGAATTAATGACTGCGATATCTAACCAATCTGAACCGTCTCCAATAAAAGTTTTGAGCATTTCTTCTACGGTGTCCACTCGCGCCTTTAAGGCTAACATTCCACCTTCAGGTAAATTTTGCACAAGTTTACAGCGTTCTATCAATATTGTAAAAGCATCTTCGAATTTTAACATTCCAGCAGCAACAGACGCTGCATATTCTCCCATACTGTGACCAAGAATAAAATCTGGGACTATACCCACCCTTTCCCACACTTTCCATAAACAATACTCAATGCAAAAGATGGATATTTGGTCATAGACACTTTTTTCTTCTTCGTTTATAAAATTTTCTATCCAAAGTATATCAGACAAAGAATAGTTCGAATACAATTTTAACATTTCTGAGCATTCGTCAAAGTGATAGCGAAACAATGGGTTACTTTTGTATAAAACCTGCCCCATACCAAGACGTTGAGACCCTTGTCCTGTAAAAAGGAAGACTACTTTTGATTTCGACGGTGAGATCTCCTTACTTTCCATTAAAATTCCCTTCTCTGCTGAGTTAACTATATCCTTAGCATTTTTGCCAATTATAGCTAAGCGGTTTTTCCAAATTGCCCTACTTGTATTAGCTGTGAAGCAAAGGGAATGTAAATCCTCGGGATTATTTTCCAAAAATGTTTTATACCGACTAGTTAATTCCTTTAAACTGAATTCTGATTTTGCAGATATTGTCATTATCTGATATGGCGATGTTTCATTTTGAGTTCGTTCTATTTTATCAAAACTGATGTTAGGGCACTCCTGTACAATGACATGAACATTTGCCCCTGTCATTCCAAAGGAATTTACACCAGCTATCCTTGGGGTTGCATTAAATGTTTCCCATTCAACAGCAGATGTCGGTATGCAAGCTGGAAGTAGTCCGAGATCAATTTTTGGATTTAAATTATTACAATTAATGTGTGGTGGGATTGTTTTGTTTTCCATTGCCAAAATAACTTTAATTAAACCCGCCAATCCAGCGCATGATTCAGTGTGACCAATATTTGTTTTTACCGAACCGATCCACAAGGGTTCTTTACGATCACAAGAATATGCGTCTGCTATCCCTAAAAATTCCACTGGATCCCCAGCGACTGTACCTGTCCCATGAGCTTCAATGTAGCTGACCATTTCTGGAGAAATTCTGGCTTTCTTCAGTGCCATCTTCATGCACGTAGCCTGGCACTCTTTAGTTGGCGTCCCGAAACTAGTGCTAAGTCCCTCCTGACTCATGGCACTTCCTCGAATTAACCCAAAGACCCTATCCCCGCTTTTTATTGCATCCGAGTAGCGTTTGAGTACAATTGAAGAACACCCCTCTGCCCTTCCATATCCATTGGCCGACGCGTCGAAAGTTTTGCATCTTCCGTCAATGGCTAAAGCGGCCTGAGCTTTAATTGAGTCAACAGTGAAAGGATGTACCAGCAAATTGACGCCCCCGACAATTGCCAAATCAGTGTCACCCAAATTAAGACTTTGACAAGCCAAGTGCAGACTGATCATGGAAGACGCACATCCGGACTCTGTGGCGATGTTCGGTCCCGTTAATCCCAATTGGTAGGCAATTCGAGCAGAAATTGCAGAGAAGGATTTATCCATGAATTCATCCAGAAATTCAAGAATCTGCTTCGGGAGGTATTTTGAACATAACTTTTCGTAATCCTGTTTCCACACTCCAGTGAACACTCCAGTATTTGTTCCTTTTAATTCCACTGGATTTATTCCAGCATTTTCCAGGGATTCCCATGTCACTTCAAGTAAAAGTCTTTGTTGTGGGTCCATCATTTCCGCTTCACGTGGACTGATCCCAAAAAATTTTGCATCGAACTCATCTACAGGACACTTTAAAAATCCAGCCTTTTGATTACGAACATCAGGATCGTGGGCCAAGTGCTCATCTCCAACCCAGCGAAAGCTTGGGGCTTCTCGGATTCCATCTTTTCCGTTTATTAACAAATCCCAAAACTCCGAAATGTTGTCGGACTCGGGAAATCGACAGCTCATTCCCACAACAGCGACAGCGTCCTTTAATCCTTCTCCGAAAAGAATATCTCTTGATGAAATGGATTCCATTATGACCAGAAATAACGATTATCCTGTAAATAATAGTAATGTAGATTTAGTTAATGTCGTATAGTTTATACAAATGTGCAATATTTAGGGTTCTCATTTGCAATTTGTGCCCCCCACCATTCATCTTTACACTGATTTCACACTGCGACGCTGACTCAATGCTCACAACGTAAAAATTTATAATTAATTAGCCAAATTTGTACCTGTAAGTACCTGGTCATATTAGAGTACCCATACGATACAGAAAATCGTGTGAAACTTAATAATTTGAATCTATTATAGCAGTTTTTGATATTTATTTTGAAACTGAAAAAATTGCTCAAGTCCCTTAGGTAATGTTAATTACCCTGTAGGAAATTGTCTTACTGAGTAAATAAATAAAGGGTGGAAACCCTTAGTTACCTTAGATAGTGCGTATTCAGGTAATTTATTCCCAGTTTTGGTGACTCTCTGTTATCAAGATTGTAAGTTTTGGTATATTGTGTAGTTTCTGTTGAAATTTGAAAACACACCTGAGAGAGAACTAGAGAAATTCATCCCTTAAATAAGAAGGCTAACCAAGGCAATTCCAGTCTTAATACACATACCTTATATGCTCATGTCACTGTAGGTACGTACACGAATTATTTCTCATATCAATCATGGACAGGAAAATTAACATAAAATACTAACGGGGTCGGTTAAAATAATACAGAATTAGTATTTATGATAGCACACGTATTTTTATATAATTATAGGTAAAATTATACATTTAAAGCTTAAGGAAAATAGAACATTTCTTCTGTGCCTAAATATAATTTTTTCCTTCTTTTCAATTCTTGAATTCAATTTTTTATTTTAGCCGTCATACCGAATAATTTTAAATGACCTTTCAAACTTGCTGATGAGGAATCGCAGGATTTTTACGGCTGTTATACAAGGCTGTAACAAGACAGTGGAACTTTTAACTCCATGTGAAATATGAAAAATGTAACGTAGGACACAGTACGACTACGGTATGTCAGGTATCTTTCCTGTTGAAACGCCTTTAAAAATTTAAAAATGTTTGCGATTTCTTTGTAGTGAGCTTGTAATGAGGTGAATCGCATACATTACTATTACAGCTTAGACTTTCATGTGCAGCTATGTGTAAAAGAAGTTCTCTTTTACATAGACAAGTATAGACATCGAGATCTTGTCCTGGTACCTACTTATATTTATAATTATTGAGATAAATCATTTTAAATCCCAGAGGTGTTGTCCTAATGACGCCTTTGTCAGTTTCCTTATTTCCAAAAGAGGAAAGGATAAAATAATAACGACATTATCATTAAAATCGGAGTCTATAGGTGTTTAATGTGTGAATCCCACCGAACGAACATAAGAAAGGCACATCCACAGATTCTAAGACGCAAAACTTTGAAAAGGTCACTCAGGTGTAATTAATTAATTCCACGTGCAAAATTATAATATCTAGTTTGGAATTTTCATTGCAACATAACACTGTGAGTGCAGCATAATATGAATGTGCTACACATAAAATTAGTAGTAGCAGGAAGTAAACAGTGTTGGGAAATTGACCACATTTTTGCATTTTGTCCGGGGCAGTGGATCAAATTGAACAAATTGAACAAAATTACGGACACCTAAAGTATATTGATAAACATCATTAAATGATAAATACATCGTTTATAATACTTGGTGGCTTCTGCGCCAGGGCGTAATCTAAAAAGCTGTTTCATTTAATTTTCAATGAGTCCAAATATTCAACTGACCGTTGATTCGAATTAATTAAATTTATTATATTTTGTACACACATATTAGTGAGTTATAGAACCAAATCAAAAATTTCAATCACTTAATGCGCTCCTACTTCATTCAAATGTTAATTTATTTACAGGCTCTGTACAAAGTGTCAGTAAGTCGCCTCAAAATCAGGCTTAATTAAACCCCATATTCGCCAACACCGGCGCAGGGTCAAGCATGGCAGATGCAGATTGAACTTGGTCTCCTCTCAATCATCTACATTAATACATTATAGGGTAGTAGTACATATCCGAACGCCGAATGGTATATATC
>JABASI010005275.1:0-12563 GCA_019776505.1 Tomocerus nigrus | reverse complement strand
GAAATTATAATCATAATAATTGAATAGTAACTAGTATAATAAGTAGAATATTTAATAATTGTTGCATCGCAATGTTGTGATGCGAAAAACCACCGGACCGGTCCGGTCCGGTCCGATCCGGTCCGGTCCGGTCGATATTTTTCCTTGCGTCCGATCCGATCGAATTTTTGCAAACGATCGGACCGGTCCGATCCGATCGATTTTTTTTGTACGACTGGTCCGATCCGGTCCGGTCCGATCGATTTTTTGTAAACGATCGGACCGGTCCGGTCCGATCAAATTTTTATAAACGACTGGTCCGATCCGGTCCGGTCCGATTAGCAAAAGTAGCAAGTCTGCTCAAGACATATATATGTATCGTAGACATTTTTAAAATGTTCATGTCCATATGAAACCTACAAACTCAGGAATTTAAAACTTGTAAAGGTGTAAAATGCAAAGTGTGTTTACATATAGATAACAAAAGTGGCAAAAGGATGTTTCAAACTCGTTCCTTTATGATCAGTGAAATGGTTTTATGTGTTAAGTTAAAATGAATGTAAAGAAGGCAGGAATGATTCTCAATTCGCCATTTAATAATCTACTAAATAAATTTTTCCATAGAACCAGGACTCTGAATTAACATTCAACATAGGATATTTACAATGAATAAAGTAACATATTTTATAGGTAATAATCGTAATTCAATAATATTAATACAGCAAGTAATACAACGGTAAATTATATTGATACGAAAGAAATTCTACTCACGCATTACAAACGTCTTTAGAAAGTAATTCCCTGCATGAAGATCAAAGAATTGTATACAGTTTTGATAAATCAATAAAGTTGCAAAATGGTTACATTATGTTGAAATTAAATTATTACTCCTGAATACGAACAATAAACTGCAGTTAAAATGCGCGTTGAGCGCACAATTAAAGATTGACATACAATCATAATATAATTAGTTTTTAAATTACGTTTAATTTAACAAAAGAGGCATGCAATATTATAATGTTACCTATTATACTTTTGAACACTGTTCAATCAACGGTAAATCAACGGAAACCCTATTCATCTATGACATCAACAGTTCGTTTCCCTTTCTCAACAAAACTCTACTTACCTAATCCACTTATCACTTATTAATTAGCATTTTAAATTGTAATTATTTACATGATTATTACATTATCAAATACGTCAACAATGTAATCCGTGTATTTACCAGTTTGTTTCTACCTAATAATTTGTTTTATGCACATTATACAATCACTAATACGATACAACGAATATATTAATGGCAGTCGTTCTAGAAATCTTTTCCTTATAATATTGTAATTTACCCAGTACTTTTGCAATGTTTGGGCTGTACACACTTAGTATTCTCACTTATCAGATATTTTGGATAACCTACTAAATATTATTGTATCTACACTCTACAAGTCTACACTTGCCACGCCAAAAGTTTAACTATTGTGCCTTATTACAAGGTAGGTAATATACTTTGCTAAATAATGTATATAAATGTTTGGAGTAATTCTTAAGTATATAAAAGAGCACTTTGAGTTTGAATGGCAAATTAATTGTTTCATAATTTAGACATTTAGTACATTACATACATTACGTATTTATATGTATTGTATATATCAGCTATTAACAAGTAATAGATTTATTTTATGGAGTAATTAGGTAATAGGTATGTTTATGTATACTTGTAGTTTGTAATTTGTGTGGTTTTGGTTTGAAGTTATCCTAAATTTACATGTACAGATACAACAAACAGCCAAAAATGATAATACTTGATATTGACAAAGAGAAATCATAATAAGGCAACTATAATATTTAAGATGTATTGATTATTTAATAATAAATATTGAAGACAGTCACTATAATATAGTATACCTAGAAGTACATTACTAACCTACTAGATATAATAATATTTTCACAATATTTCCATCATTATTATCTGTGTACAATTTACATAAACATCAGTTGTCTTAAATTCATTTCACATGTATATGCTCTGACAACAAGTCTGCATCGTACATATAAATAACTACGTAGTATTTACATCAACATAAAACTCAACAACATGACATGAAACTCTAAAATGTTTTTATTCCAGCATATTATGTTACATTCGCTGTACAAAATGGTCAAAATACTACCTCGTCTAGTTGTAATATTATTGTAAATTGTAAAAAAGATCCCTTCCTCAAAGAATCTTAATATTACCAAGTACAAAATCTGCTGTTAGCTTAGGTAGGCATCAAATAAAGTTTTTACTTATAGTGGTAGCAATAGCAGTAAAGATGATACAGTTATATACTTAAACATTTACAACATTGCCACTGCGACCTGATACTCTTATCTAGAAGCAAAGCAAAGCACCTTCAATATTAATTAATGAAGAATTGTACAGGATACACTGTAGCTGTAAAATTGTGTTCTTCACAAAGGCCTTGACATTCATAGTAATTTAATTACAACTCCTACATCTACGTATACTCTTCATTCAACCTACCCAACTTTTTTATTTTTTTATTGACAATGAGTGTCCCTAACTTATCCAAACCTTCATAGCTATGTACATTTATTTACAACATTATCACTGATGATGTCCTCAAATCAAAATCCTTTTAACAGGTCGCTCAACCCACATACTTGGTATTATTGACATTATTAGTAATCCTCTTTTAGTATTTCATGTTTACTTAACTCCTAGAATTAACAATATTATTAGTTAGTATCTTATGAATCTTACCTACCTATTACCTGTTCACGAACAATTTATGCTTTATCCTACGGTATCTTTTACCTTCACAATAAAACATTTTGCAATCAATTATCAATGCTTGTAATTATCGAAAACCTAGCTAAAGTGCTAAACTAAAAATGAAGCAGGTCAAATATTATATCAATGGCCACTAGAATGGTGGCTGAATATTCAATACTATCCGAGTCTTGCGAACAAATTTAAACATTTCACAATGTTATATTATTATAAGACGATTCAAGATACAGTGACTTATCCAGATGTAGATATAATATAGTGTGCTTACTATTCTATTAGAGTTCAACGTGTAATGTACGTGTATATATGTAATGTAATTTTGTAGTAGTGTACGAAACTTACTCCCTAGACATTTTTATAGTTGTAGCTTGTAGGTTGTATTGTATAGTGATACATAGGAATTGGCAAATATATGCCTAGTAAATTTTACTATCTGTTTTCAGTGAGTTTCCTTTTACTTTTGGACAACAACCACTAAGAATAGATTCTACGTTATATAGTTACTTCTTCCTCGCAAAAAGTAAAGATGAAAAGAACTAAAAAGTACAGAGGTAATGTATCTAAATCAGAATGTATATACTTTTTGTTCCAAAGGCTAAAATTCTCTTCTAATGATAAGAAAAGCTAACGCTTAATTACAAACAGGAGGTTTAACCACAGTTGACAGCAAATATCTACTGTCTAGAGACAATTAAATTTGTGTATTTGTTTGAGTTTGTTGCTTCTGTATTTCATAAGACTAATGTACAGCTAAAAGTAAGATTTCTTTAAAACTTGTAGAAAAATTCTGCATGATCAGTTCAGTCAAAAACAAAACCTTGAAATATTATAGTCATATCATTAATAATTTAATAAGTATGTATTATTGTTAATATTGTATTTAAATGTTTATGAAAAGAGTTATATAACTTGTAATAATAATGATATTATAATAATTTAGGTACAAGTAAGGTACGTCAGTCTCATCAACAACAGAAAAAATACTAGCTAATCATCATATTAATGCTGGAAAAAACAAAAAAAATAGAATAAACTGCAATTAATTAACATGCATAACATACTATTTTACTATTATGCCTAATTAAGACACTACGTGCAAAGGCAATCTTGTTTTCCGTAGTACTGTACTGTTTTTACACCAACCTGATCAATTACATAACAATTCGCAATAGTAAGGTATTTCCACATTGTCTAACGACCATCTGGTTCATCTACTGCTATCTACATTGAGTACATGGACAAGAGAATTAGATTTGATAAACATTGAGTTCACTTTATAAATTAGTTATCTACATAATACGTTTTATCCAAAGGTTGTAGTTGTAGGTTTTATATGTGTGTGTACTTTGAGCAAGTCGTGTTCCATCTTTTGAAATTTAATATTGAATCAGTTGACAATTATTCCAAAATTACAATTACATCCATATTATTAGGAATCAATTTTACATTACGTTTACCTTACCCCTATCAACATTTCCTACATTACTAACGTCAACGTGGGGGAATAGATTATATTTTAGTTAGACTCGGTAGTTTGCTCTGTTACGTGCCACTACAAAAAATACATCTGCTTTAGATTTTCAGGTTACACTACTTTGCTACTATTAATAACACAATATTTTATGTAAGTAGGTAAGGTACCGTAAAGTTGATATTGATAACAGTACAGTCATTATTAGTTAGTTCCTTCTTTCTACATACTGTTAGTGTTAGATAATCATTATTATGTATTTGCAAGTTTGCAACTGTGTACACACCTACAATAGTAATTAGTATTTCGTGTAATTCAAAAATCCCTTTTCGAATTTTACTTCACAAATTCTACATATGTTTATGTACCATAGATAATGCAGAAGACTATAATCGTATTCATTATTAACTGTAATGTAATGTAATGTTTCACTTTCTACTACTGCAATAATATACCTACAACCACATTGTATCATCTACTACAGATAGTTTCTTTTTGTTTACAAACGTATCCAGTACACTTTCAATTACATACAGATATTATTTTCTTTGATGCATAAGAAATGGAAAATACACATTGTTATATAATTTCTTATTTAATTACCTACATAACCTAAATCATTTTTAAGTAACTAATTTTACTAAGCAGTAGTACTGTACTGATTATTAATCATAATAAAGTTTCTCTTTTTGCTCTCAGTCTGTCTGTTTTGACTTGTTGCTTCCCTGCGAAACACGGACGAATAAACATACAATAAATAATCCATAACCCAATACAACAATGACATTTCGAATCAACAATCTCTATTCTCTATCCTGTATAATAAGTATATTCAACATAATAATATGCACTCATCGCTATCTTTGACTTTGACAAACTTCTATTTCATTACTTTAGTTCCTGTATAAACTGAAAGTATCTTTATCTAAAGCTTGCTCTATTGTTAGTTTATCATACGTACATACAACTTTTATTTCATAATTAATTTGAAATTATGTATTTTCTATTAGTTGAATTACGACTCTTGTTTCATAGTTTGACAAGTGTATTTTACACCTATAGAAGTTAGCTGTTATTTAACAATTGTCACGCAGTAGTAGTTTTAGAAATATATTATTAGCAGTAAATAAAAAATTATTACGCTTTATAATTAACATTTAATGTGGATTTTATATAGCCCTCCAAGTGGCGGTTAGCATTTAATGAATTATTTAATCAGACCGATCTGTGGCTAAACCTCTTACAATCTTAATGAACATATTATATAGCACAATAAAGAAATGACAACATTACATTTATAACATAGCTTCACTGACGACGAATTATTGTAGCCCACCTATATCTAATATAATAAGTTTAGCATCCCCTACGAATAATTAAACACTTAAAAGGGGTGTGCAATACATTCTACTATCACCTTTATAATAACAATAATTACATATAATATTTGTAGATTAATAGTTTAATAGCTGAATAAACTAAATGCTGACTGACACTGAATAATAGGTATAATAAATTGAAGCCGGCTGTGGCATAAATATAATTAATTAGCAGTGGTTGAGAGAGTGAACATCTAAAGTACTTGTTAATAAAAATGGATAAATCAAAATAGTTAAATGGTGACGCCTGTAAATGGGAGAGATGAGTTGAGTTGAGTTCTGATTGAAATATGAAGAGAATTCATTCACCTGTACTAGGTAGGTTTTCAGTTTCATGCACCAACATTCAGCCAGAAGGAGTAAACTTGGTATTAAATCTTTCCGTAAAATCTAATTAGTAGGTGATAGGAATCTCCAGAGTCCCTTTAGGCAACCATCTTGAGTCATCCATGGCGTCGAGCAGGTCATTGGAACGCTTGAGTAACTCCGCGTTGAGACGTTCCACATCAATCGGCAAGCTATGTTCTGTCAGTCAGTCATTCAAAGTATTGTGTATGTTCAAAATCCTTAGCAAGTTCAGAAATCAAGAAAACAAGAGAAAAAACTGTCATCATCTTAACAACAAAAACAGACAGGAAACAGCCACAACAAGAAATAAAAAACGTTCACAAAGAAAAACGATGACTACTAGAATTTTAAAATCTGCATGACAGTATTCATTCCAGATATATAAAGAGAATTACATTACGACAAGATATAGATTCATAACATTTAGCAGAGCTAATCATCTCTCAAATACTCACAAACAATCATAGCGGGAAGGGAACTACTTATTATTTCATCTCTGATATTATCATGACATTAGTACGTGTATTATCAATACAGTTTTATACATTACATGCATTTTTCATTCTTTAATAACCAGAAGGCAGAAGTCATTATTGGCTACGCTACATACGACAGCATAAAGTTCTAATATCAAACAATGATTGTCAGCATTTTTACGACAGTCGAAAACTGATTGTAAGAAATTGGGAATATTTGCTACAATAAGAATAACTAAATAGCGATTTAAAGCCAAATGTCTACTGTCGAATCACTGATGTGATCCCAAAATCATTTAGAATATCACAGCAGAAGCAAACTCATGCATCGCATTTGCACTAATGTTAAAGATTTGTGTATGAAGGGACAATTAGTGCAGATTATATAGATTGTGAATATTTGCATTTATATCAAATTATTACAAATGAACGTCATACTGGTCAGAACAGTTGTGTACAAACAAAAGTGTACGTCAATTTAAGTAATAATGGATCAAATAAAAATCAAGCAACCTGACACCGAAAATCGTTATTTAAACTTGAATGTTGAAAAATGAATAAGCAAAAAAATCATTAGAGGTATACCTAAACTGATAATTAAATAATTAATACGTATCAAGCAAAACTGAGAAGTTTTCACCCATCCATTAAAAGCTGTATACATACTGAAGTAGTAAAACAAAGCGACATATCGACTTAATTAAAAGTGTAAATGTCACTACTCATAGTACTAACATGATTATGGCATCTTAAACATATTATCCGATTTATATTTGTAATCATAAACAATTTTCGCCCGTATTGATAATTGTACATCTACTTAGTTGAAAAGTAATTATTATTTGTAGGTAAATATAAATAATCGAAAAATGACTAATATCTTATAATACGCATAATTTTAGGTATTATAGTAAATGAAATGTTAATATGAAATTCTTAGGACTAATAATAATTAATTTACAAGTACAAAGTACAATACTATGATAATATAACTTCAAAGCGCGCTGCGAGTGTACGTATGATTCTAAATCAATAACAATCTAATAGTTAATGGTACAAACACCTAATCTTAATCCGATATCCGGTCAACATGTCTACAGCTAGTAATGTGTTCAGTTAAATATATCAGTTGGTACGGGTATCGGGTATTGATGTATTTTAGTAATATAAAAATCAAATTATTCTAAAAGTGATTTAGTCAACAAAAGTTTAGAATACATCCCCTTCTTTTCTGCTCAATTGGATTCGAGCCAATTCAATTCTCAATTGATTCAAGAAACTGTTCAAATGACGATCTTACGTAAACCAGTCAATAGGTTTGCTTGAAAATAAAAATATAGAGAAGAAATAATTAGCTATGCATTGTGTCTGAGATTTCGAGAGGAAATCCCCCCAGTCATTTTACATTCACTTCAAAGGCTGGTCAATTTTAACCCTTGATAAGCTTATGAAACCCCTAAAAGAAAAGAATATTAAGAGAGTGATAAAATTGTTTTTGACATACCTACAAGCTCGTATTCATCATCTTGCTGTTGTCCATGAGCATGGGCATGGCCATGTGGATGTGAATGTGGTATCTGCATGCTCATAGGAGCTCCACCAGCATAATGTCCACCCTGACCCATATTAACTCCCAATGGGGGCTGTGGGGGAGGTGGCTGTTGTTGGTACGTGTAGCTTGGGTCATAATAGTTTCCATAATTTTGCCATGCAGCGTAGTTTTGCCAGTATTGTTCATAGTACTGAGAATATTCTTGACCTTGCTGAGGTGGTTGCTGGCCAGTCTGTCCACTCCTTCACAACGAGAAAATATGTTTTTATTTGAAAAAATCTCTGCTGCTTTAATTTCAATTAATGGTTTGTCCATTTGTGCACTTACCACATTGCCTGCACGGCAGCCATAGCCTGACCCTGTAAAGGATTGTTAGCTTTCTGTCCACCTGCACGATTGATAGCTATACTCACTCTTAAGGCTTTACTTCCAATTCCCTGCAAATGAAATACATTAAATTAAATAACGTTACGTCTACGTCAGCCTTCTGAACTGTTGCTATATCTAAAGTATAGGTCATTTCATTTTTGAATAAAAATAACAGCAAATGATATTATTTATATAAATAATAATAATAAATATAAGACAAGCTAGTTAACCTTGAAACCATTCATTTGGATGAGAGCATCCTTCTGCTCTTCCTCATCGGCAAAACGAACAAACCCATAGCCTTTACTAAAGCCATTTTGATCCAAAATAACTGGAAAAATGTTCAAGACAGAGTAATTGAATTGAAAGACATCATAAAATATTAATTTATATATTTTAATAATTTTTCCCATTAAAAACTAAATAGCAATCATAAATGTAAAGACCTTTCGCAAGTCGCACTGATGGATAACGTGATGCAAAACCTTTGTATAGAGTATAATCATCCACATCGGGACTTAAATCCCCGATCCACAGAGAAAAATCCTTGTCCATAGCTTGCTTTCCACCAAGTGAAGTATGGTTAAGACGAAACTTAGTAGGAGGTTGCGAGTTAGGAATCATCTTATTATTCAACTTGTGCATTGCTGTTAATGCAGAGAAATCATCGGGAAACCTAAACAAAAATAACGTGAAATTGATTCCGGCCTGGCAATACTGAACACAACAAAACAAGGTTTAAAGTAATTATTTTAAAAATTCGACTAACTGAACAAAACAATATCCAGCTGGCTCTCCAGTGAACTTGTTTTTCATCATTTTTACTCCTGAGATTACTTCTCCCATTTGACTGAATGCTCCCCTGATGTAATTTTCATCCATGTACCGTTCCAACTAAAACACAAAATAACGCTTTCAATTACACTTTCCTACTGAATACTGCGCCAGATTTAATTGAGCTTTATTGCCATTATTAGTAAAAATGGTGAATTATAAATTACTTACAGAACCCATCCACAAAACGCCGACTTGACTTGCCATTTTGACAGTTTTCAATTGCTCTTCGGATTTCGAATCGAATTAGTAGCTAAGATTTTTATGGCAAACACAGTTTTCTTGCTGAAAGCAACGAAATATAATACTACCAGGCAATAAACAACTGATTTAGTGAGGTAATCGATGAGAAACAAATATTGATATTGAATATACACCAACTCATTCAATTTTCCTCTACGGTTGATTAATTTGATTTGAACTTCAAGTTTCTATAACGTTTCTGTCTTGAGATTAGAACATCAGTATTTGCAGCGATACGTTTACCGGTGGCAGATGCCAGACAACGTTGAATTTTCAGTGTGTAATGCTAATAGCTTATAGCAGTAAAAAGCATTTTTGATTAACGGCAGAAAGGATAGTAAAAGCCAACTTGCCCTTTAACCTGAAACACACAAATAACAAAATTCATATTATTTAATATTTCAATTACTAACAGGACAGTCCCTTGAGTCCTTATAGTTAGGCTCTGTCAATAATTGACTAGTACCAGAAATTAACTTTACTATCTTCAATAATATTCATTCATTTAACTATGACCTACATTAGAACGAGTAAAACGAAATCGAATATTCTCAAAAACAAAAATATCTTTCATCTTCATCTTTTCCATGTAAATGACATGAAATATTATATATATATTAAAAAATTATTTTGGTGATTTTTGGTTTTTAGATCGCACTCGACACTCGAACATCGAACGATTTTGAACATACATTCAACTTTGTTCATTGTACATCCAACATCGAAATCTAAACTCTAAACTAAACTACTAAATATTTAGCACGTAAGATTGTATGATCGGGTGTCAGGTGTGGGGGTGTAGGGTTAAATACCAAATTATGTTTATGATGTTCGATGTCACCGCATTCGAAATACATTTACTGATTCATGATACCAATGACCAATTACAGCTTTCGTCCGAATTTTCTTGAATCTTCTATCATAATATCATGTAGGTATCTATATTCTATATATATCATCTATATATTCTATAATATTCAACATTCAAATATTATCAAATTATCTGTAATCCTATAATGATTGATGAAGAAGTCAACAGTTGACACTTGACAGTAACAGTACAGTCAACTAGTAACAACAACAGTTACTTTTGACTTTACTTATTATCTATACTTACTAATGACGTAATACAAAATGACAAAATAAATACAAACTGCGACTGTAGCCTACAGAGTCGAAACTTTGATCGCGAGCCAAACGAACACTGTCACTGTCAGCAGTCTTCCGTATTTATTTTTAGCAGTTGTTACACTGTTACTATTGATTCTGATCATATCCTGTCCTTTGTCATTATTAATTATAATTGTCAATTGTTGATTAGGTGAGTAATGAACTGAATAATAATTGCCTACAATCAAAATGAAACTGGATAGTGTATTGTTAAATGGGTAAACACAAAACAAAAATAAATGTAATCAAATAAGGTATAATAATAATATAAGTATTAACTAGTGACTACTGACTAGTAGTCCATGATAAACTAATAATTTTGGTAATTACCTGATTACGGCGACACTCACATACGAAAGACTGGAACGACACAGTTAACGACTATTAATTAACTACTGATGAGGATGATTCGACTCGATGACTGATGACCTGCAGTATAATATTAATAATAAATGTAAGTAAATTGAAGAGGTAAACCCGTGTTGTGTGAGTCTTAAAAGTCTTGTCACTTGTCTACAGTTGTCGTCCTACTACTGTGTCCTATTCCTAAAATCCTTGAGTCCTAAATGCCGCACGTACAAAAGTAATACGACACGCAGTGGCACACACGTAACCTACTGAAGTTACGTGGTACATGATGGATCCATTGAAATTACTATAGCCACTTCGTCCAATAGAAGACTGACATTCAAAAGAAACACCCACCAAGAAGTCACTCGTTACAACAACATGCCACCGAAAGATCTATGTTGAGGCGGCCAAATTCCGTCGGGTGTCCAAGATGAGGTGCATTAGTTGAGTTGGAATATTTGGATTTGATTGGATAAGGAGGAGAAAACTGGTCAATTTATTTTACCCAAAATAATATTAAATTTTATAATTTAAATAATATCCTTAAAATAAAATAGGTACCTATTCCCAATTATATACTAAATACGACGATCGGCGGTGGAGTTTTGTCTATTTCGGCCTAGGCTGCATGGTATGGCTGTGCAGAACACAATGATGTGTTTGTGTGACTTCTTAACAGAGGACGACCGCGACGGTTTAAGAAATCCTGGAAATTGAAAATCTTATGCTACTTACCTACCAGACTAGAGTTCTGGACTAGACCATAGATGTTTCATGTCACCATTTCATGTCAATAATGTCATGTCATTGATGTCATAGTCATCATGATTATGATGTCCATGTATTCTTTCATTGTTTTATTCGTATTACTTCTAATAGTTTCTTTATCGTTTGTGTTGTGTCATAACTTGTATGATTGTATGGATGCAATACAAAATACAATGATGCAATGCAAATGCATGCAATAATGTCTAAAATTATTCGGAGTAACGCAGTTTCTCTCTGCTCTGCGTATAGGAATAAACCTATTTCTGTCTGTCCGTCTGTCTGTCCTTTTGACGACAACGGATTGATATACATTGTTCAAATTTTCGGTGTCAAAGGGCCATTGGACGGATGAGTTCGAAAATGTGGTTACTGGGACAAGCTCAACTGGGTCATCCTGAGGTCAAATCATGAATGCATTGAGATACGTGATCTTGTACACACACATACTACTACGATCTAAGATTGGGTCAGTAGGTCAAGGTAAACGGGGTCATTCTGAGGTCACTATTCAAAATTTTACATGCATTAATAGTGCACTCGTTTGCGTACACTTAGTATTATTTTTACCAGTGTACTATTACCATTGGCGCTATTGGCGCCAGCAGAGCAGCATTGCTAATGTCCGTTTTGTAATGGTTTATTAGTACTTTACTACTCTACTTACTTCTGCTAGCGTCTATAAATTATTCTATGTTATAGTCTATTATGTCTATTTCATGCATAATAAACCTTTGTAAAAAAGAATGTAAAAAAGTAGCGGTAGATGTGAATGTTATTTACACCATGTAAAATGCTCCCATGAAATACTTTTTTAGTCATGTAAACT
>JABASI010005274.1:0-12565 GCA_019776505.1 Tomocerus nigrus | reverse complement strand
CAATGTACTCCTCCCACTCCACATAACCCCAAATTTAAGCCCCCCAAATGGAAATTTTGAAAATCAGCCTTCACGATGCCTAGATAAATATGTGTAGAATTCGGTTATGTCAACGTCATGAGCCAACGTTACCCCTTTCGCCTGGAATCATGAATTTCCCAAGTGCCAGCCCCCCTTAACGGCATGTCACTATTAAATATCAAATTGCCGCAAATGACATTTGCGGCGATTACAGCATTATGCGACGTATACGGGGTTATATATCTAAGCGCCCACGCTTCACTACGAGTATAACGAAAATCCTGTACTTATTCGGGATATACGCTGAGCATGAATACAATCCGCTTATGCCATTATTAAATATCTGGAATTGTTTCAATTGCCTCTTTGTGTAGAAAGATCTGAGGTAGTTGAGCCAAATATCTCGTGGTTAACCAATTACGACATAAATATGTTTGATATTTTTGCACACAACGATAGTAGTTATATAAATAATCTTGTTTACCGTTTACATAAAATGGGGAATATTTATGTCAAAAGTGAAAATGGATAAATGTAAAAGAAATATATAGAGAATGACAAGGTAACCTTGAATGGGAGGACGAATGCTTGCACGAGGAAATCGCAGATGCCCAGGTTGACGATGTAATAGTTGACAGGGGAATGCATCGACTTGTTTCGGTACACCGTGAGGCAGACCATGAGATTCCCGATAGCTCCAACCAAGCATTCAATGAGGAAGAGGGTAACGAAGATGCCTCGAACGAAGGGAATCTGATGAATAGAAAACAGAGAGAGAGAGCATCAAAGCAAAGTTGAGTCAGTCAAAGAATTATCCAAATCAAATCATTGTTTTCTTTGTCACTGTTGTCACTATCAGTTCCTTTTCAAACCAACAAGAGATACTTAGAGTAGAAGGAGCGTACGCAAAGTGACATTTCAATTATTGACTCTCTGGCCTTGTCCACCTCACCAAACCACATTGTCTCCAGACAAAATCGAATTCGGATGTTACTCCTTCTAGCCACTTCATTTGTTATGTATGAAATGATGCTCTTCAACATAACCGTCTCTGACTTCAATGCTATGCATCGATTTCCTGACTTGTTTTGCTACTAACAAACGTTGCCTTGCCTTTGGCACTTAAACTAATGCATAACAGCATTTAGTAGCCTAATACTAATTGTGCATCTCTTCTAAATTACTATCAACATTTTTAGCATTTTTAAACATTCTGGACATTGTATCTTGTTGCTCTGCTTCCTCATGAAAACATTTTAACCTAACCATCCCAATTACCTTATTTAATGATACAAAAGTTGTAACTTTAAACGATACACAATTTACCTATCTATTCATTACAATAATATGCCTGCTGCAAAACAATACCACCTACCTCACTTTTCATGGAGCAATAAGAGCTACTACTTCCTATAATACGGATATGCATGCACTTCTCCTGAATGGCACCAAAATGCTAATGTAAACACAATGGTATCAATTTCAATGTCAATCCTGCATCGTTAATTATCCGACAACAAGTTAAAACTTACCTATTAACCCAACTAACACAAAGACACAAATCCAATGTTGCGCATTTTCCCAATTTACTTGCCGTATGGAATTAGGTCACCAAGGTGAACTATTGTTTCACCGATACATTTAATGCGAAAATTTAATAGTTCGCATTAAACACCCCTGGCGGCGAGCTATGAAAAATGTAAATTACATGTAAATTGGATTTTCGAAATAATATTTCCCTGAAAATATTCAATAGTTCATCTCATGGGGGGAACTAATTCGAGTTATACGATACATAATTAATGTTCATCCATCCGATATTATTATTTACCGAATTTTTTTAAATCTTATTATTTCCTTATTTAATGAAATGCTTTAATTTCATAGATAAGTAGACTTCTAACAGTCAATTGGGCACCTAATATAATTTTCTAATGAGCATCTGCAGATGCTCAAAAGTATTCCAGATTCAACCTTTGGGTAAAGTCGCATTACATTTCTTCGAGGTTGACGTGAATATCATCGTTTTTTTACTAAGTGTGTATGCAATGTAACATTTTGCAAAAAAGCTTTGAAAGCACTTTTAAGAGGAGAAACGTATTTAACTGGAAACTCGTGGATGCCTTCAAGCTTAAGTGGATTGAGACAAAATTAATACGATTTCTGAATGCGCATCCTTAGGCTTCGGCTTAGGTGACATCGATTGTGCACCGACTATTGCCAGGTAAATATCAAGGTACTTACCCTCCTATATATTTTTTAAATCGTTCAGAATAAGACAGTACATTTTGGTTGAAATGTGGTGTAGTAGGGATTAGGATTTTGGCTTCAGGTTACCACTCTTGTCTGATACTTGTGTTTACAGTTAACTTTTGCAATATCGAATCCTTGGAAAATTGTAACGCTGATACATCCATGTAATTCACACCAAAATACGCATTAGCATCCTCACGAGAGTACAATCTGTTGAAAAACGTCTACGAAGCAACACAATGTTTGTATTGTGTGAATCCTTAACAAACTTTAGAATGTCAATCAATAATAGCGTCGAAAAGCGTGGAGCAAAGTCTACAACATCCTCAGATGTTTTTCAATTGCATTATAACCATGCGGCACAGTAACCAAAGTAAACTTCTCCACAAATCTCAAAAAGTTAACACGAATCGGTTTAAACCAGTCTGAAAGGGCTGAAGCAAAGAACCGGATCAAAATTACATGGTGAAAAACTGAAGAAAATGAAGAAAGAGTTGAATTGAATGAGTTGAAATATGAGCACAAAGAAACACTAGAATTCCAACTTGAATTGGTTGACCTATGTTGCTTACCAGCAACTTAAGCCCATCAATTTACTGACGTTTTTATGAGTCCTAAATTAATAATTGATAAATAGGTTGTAAGGCTAAGACAACAGTTAATAAAAAAAACTCAAACTCACAACTTTTGATGTTATGGTTAGAAATGAATTTATATAATAAACTGAAATGCGGAGAGAGAAAATTTCCTGACTAGTCCAGCAGAATGAACAAATGATAATCAAACAAATCAAAATCGGGTCTTATACAGGGTGCTCAAATTGAAACTGGAGAGCGTTTGACCTGTAATGACTTTTGAACGGGTACCCTAATTCTATTGACGCTTACACCGATGAAAAAATAATTTTTAGTCAAATTATGATTAGGCATTGTAAATAGAACAGTTAAAATTCACTTCGTTTATACATATAGTTGCGTACTTAATGCATGTTGTGCTTTCAATTTTGATGAACCACCAAATGCTGGATTGTCGCGGAGGGTGCGCATGATTTTTTTTGCCATACAAAATTTTGGGGGCACTTTGAGATAACACCGGATATGTACCGATCATGACCGTGTGAACAATTTTCAAAACCTAACCTAACCTAACCTAACCTAACCTAACCCAACAGTGAATTAGTTTATGAATACGAACAGAGTGCATTGGATTGGTTTGGGTTAGGGTTAGGTTAGGTTAGGTTCGAGGCAACCGGAGAAATTTTTTGAAAATTGTTTGCAATGTCATGAACGGTACATAACGTACATATCCGGTGTTATCTCAAGTTGCCCCTAAAATTTTGTATGGCAAAAAAACAGAAAAAACGTGCGCACCCTCCGCGACAATCCAACCGCAACCAAATGATGTGTTTCCAATGCTGTATCACCAACTGGATTTGAACACATTGGCGGTTTCTCTGGTTGAAGATAATACAAAACATTACTTTCGGTGGCCGCCCAAACACATTCCATTATTTGCTAATTAGGTATTTTAAAAAGGTTTTGGGCTTTGTGTCGGCTGTGCTTAATATCACTGGATCTGTGTAAGTGCTTTGTGTATTTGTAAATAATGAAGATAAATATTGACTTATTTTTGACAAAGTCAAGCCAGAGCAAGCACGTTCTGTGTACTAGTTACTCTATCTAATCAAATATTTTCCTAAAGAATTCACTTACGCTATGTTTGACAATACCTAATTAAAATTAACTTTAACAAATAGCGCTTTAAAAAGTATACCATATTTCTCGCTAAGTGTTAAAGCAAAGTTATGCACTCGGAGCAGTGCAGTGTCATTAGCAAACAATCATCCTTAAAAGGTCGTCATAGACAGTAGACAGACGAGCAGTTCGCAAACATTTTCTTATGCTGTCGAGCAAAGCATTCATTCAGCACAGTATTTCGTTTTACAGGTGCTAGAAAGTTTTATGATTTCTGAGAATTTTTTCGCACCGGCAAATATTTATTTGTCAAAGCATAGTAACTTTGCATGCATCGCTTTACATACATAATTAAAGTGCATTAATTCCTTCAAGTGCCTACCTTTCTATTGTCAAAACTTAACTATTTAGGTAATTGTAACATAGTGAGTGTAGACATATCCTTATACAACATTACTAATCGAGTTCACAAAATAATTGCAATTACAGATATAATATGTTTGATGTTGTAAGTAAAACATATTCGGATGCAAGATCAAGCTTATACTCAAGCTCATCTCTAGTACAGTAGCGAAAGCTTGTATACGTAGGCCGTTTTCATGGTGACAGGCAACAGAGAAAAACATATTATTATAAAGTAGATAGTATAACCTTGGCTTAAATGAGCACAAAAGAACTTGAGTGCTCGATTCTTGCCGCATCCGGTGAAAACCGCCTCAAGAATACACAGCCAACAAGGGTAGGATTGTATTAATTCAGAAAATTCACTGATGTTACATAGTTGAATCCTTTGTGCTGAAAGTTTTACAGTTTCAATGTAAACAACTATTGTGCATAGTTTTCAATTCTTCTATATTTATTAAGAAATTCTATGATTAATAAATGGGAAGATAATGAAAGTTGACATCTCTCTGTTTTCTGTTTCTGAGTAGAAGGGGAGGCACTTTCGTCGCCTTTTGATGACTTTGACTGTGCATTAGAGAATCGTCTGGGTCGCTAATAAATATTCGACGCGTAAGTTAAGTAGCATGAGCTAAATGAATGCGTAGAAACAAGACTGGCATGCATCACTGTTAAGTAAGATGTTGACGAGGAAGGAGGGATTGGGAAACGTGTTCGATTCCTATGATGACATTATAGGATGACTCTTAGCCTACCAGACTACCAAGTTCCACGTAGCAGTATCAAACATCAAGGAATCGTTATTTCCTAATATTAGACATAAAGCCAACATGGTTTACTTACTTAGTAATTAAGTCAGAGTAACTATAGCGTAATTAATACTGTCGTGTCGTGGCTTTGCTGTTTTGCTGTGCACAGCAAAAACACTGATCTAGATCTAGCTCCGGTTCATGTCAACAAAATAACAAAGTCAAGCTCCACTTTTATGCTTGTCTGATTTGTTCGTCATTTTGAATGTCAAACCACTACACGACGCTCTTGGACATCATTCTCAGTCTCTTCACCTACTAATCCTCAGAATAATTAACATAATTTCCCTACTTTGTTGCGCAAATCAGTGACACTGATTTTTAGCTCAATTCAGATCATTTAGTGGTTACTTCCCTCTTAAATGACCTCACAACGACCTTCTGGAAATTATGAATGACAAAGTTTCCAATTCATAAAATAAACAATAATTCCGATGCTATCTTTTGGAAATGCTCATCTATTCTTGAATTAATTACACGGCTTAGATGTTGTTGTTTATAGTAATAGTAACAACATAGTAATCCGATAATTATATGATTTATAGTAATTTGAGTAAAATGCTTTTATTTGATACAAAGTAATTGTGTCATTGAAAGTGTACTCATGTATTACTATTTGGACACATTTAATTGTGGCGTCATTTTCTGTTAGCGGCCGTACTGTGTTCATCATTAATTAAAGTGTTCTACCATGTAAGTGTTGCAGTTTTCAAAAGAGTTATTCTAAGAAGCTGACGAGGTATTTTTTTCAAGAATATGACTAACAAGACGTCTATTTATTAACGTTTCCTCGGGCATTATTTTATCCGAGATTACATCATCGCCGTGTTTTATCCATGAATAAATAACGCAAGTGTGTGCCTTTGATGAACTTTGCTAACCTAAAGTAACTTAGGCAGCCCTTTTTGACAAATGTTGAAACAGGTTCTGCAGCTGCACAGATTTTGTCAATTTACCATGCAATTATATATATCTATTATGTTGCAAATTAATCCGACATTCCATTCTAACAAGTAAATAAAAGAAAAGAATTGTTCTTCTGGTCTGATGTACACACTTTGAAACTTGCAATAGAAGACTACCGAGAATTCCTCAACAATTATTGGAGTTTAGTTAGTGGATGAAATTGCAAAGAGATAAAGAGAGCGAGATCTGCTTCCCGTGAGACCTAGCTTTCAATTTTTCAAAGCTTGTAGAGTACCAGTATCAGTATCTACCCATAAAATGCGTGTAGTGCTTACACAGTAACTCATTCGTATACGTCAGATGTATTTCTGCTGATTTATACGTAAAACTGTTGAATAAAAAAATGAAGTATCGAATCAAATCTTCAAATACTTATGATTGCATCTTTTAGGAATTTTTCTATGATGGGAAAAAAGAGATCGGCAATTAGGAGGATTATTTCACTGTAGTAGTGCTTTAATATTAATAATTCCAACAGCTAATGAGAGAATGGAATTAGTAAGCAGGAGCCTTGTATTTATTTCTACCTATTTCATTCGTGGAAATTACTACGATACGTTCTCCTCTTAGCTTACTATTAGAATTGGCAGAACTTGACGAGTTGAGTTAGTAAGAAAAAATCTTACATAAAACAGAATGTACGCTCGTTTGCATTGCTTATGTAACCAACGAGAAAATCGGATTGGAAGCTAACATCGTTTTGTTTTTTATTCTTCTTCATTCTAGTAAAAAAAATCCTTAGCTATCACTTAATGCCTTAAAATTGATTACATTTATCATCATGGATGTACTTGACCTCGCTCCTATTGTTAACAAAAAAGTACATAGCGTAGCATACAATAAATCTTTGATTTTTAAAACAATTCTATTGTATTGATGTAGTAGGTACTCTGTATGTATTCACAATCCCATCCGTAAGCGAATCTTCCTTTCTATCAACTTGAAAGTTTTCTAAAAATGTTAAATGACCCCAGACTCACTATTTTATGCGGAAAAAATCTGACCCGCACCAAGGAGGGTGGGCCCGGCGCCGGCCCCCACCCCGAATTTAGAGGAAAAGTTTTTTTTAAATATGAAAAAATATTTGCAAACTTTTATTACATGTGAATCAGAGCCATTAAAAAGTGAAATAAAACTTGAACCACCCCATCATCCTCTGCTACAAATTTATTTCTCGCTGCTGACCTGGGAAACATAGTTTCAAACAATCGTAAGTGGTGAATGCAAATAGTTTGAGTGTTGATAGAAAGATTTCATAATGTAGTAGTCTAGAGTCTAGAGGAATATTTTATATACATACCCTCATACCCATACAATCTATAGAATAGATACGAAAGTCAGACCAAATCTCAAGTTATGGTAATACCTACGACCTACCTATACCTATACATACATATTGTGTTGCCTTTTATATGGAGTTGAATTGATTCCTACCTCCTGTTCTGTCTAAACTTCGGCCTTGCACTTTTGTAGTCGAAACTTTGTACGTTTTCTACTCCTACATCAGCAACTACTTTATATGATTGAAAAACTTTCGTCTTTACCTAGAAATGAATAAAATTGTACCTTAGACGTGCTTTTGTTAGCGTTCTGTTTAAATGCTGGAGTGTCCTTCTAATTTTTCATGGTATGTTAGTAATGGTACAGGAAGCAACATGTAAAATAACAAGTAGGTATCAGCATAACATATGCTACAGATAATTATTTGTTTAGCATGAGTAAGACATACAAAATTTTGTGTATGGCATTAATTAGAGCCATCAAAAGCAATTTCCAAAGACTGATCCAGTTAAAAAGAAACGAAAGTTTGAAAAAGTCAGGCATAGAGGAAACCGAATTCTAGACTTCTTTCGCTTATTGTTTGAAATGACAGTAGGCGTACGTAGAAAAGTTTTCGGACGTTTCCAGGATAGTTAGGTACTTTTTGAACTTCAATGCTGACTGCCGACATCTAAACTTATTTTTTTACATTGAGCAACCTACCTATGTTCATCTTGGGATGTTAGTATTAAGTTACGACTTACGACATTTACATACATATTACTAACAGGATTTTTAAATTATTATTAAATGGAGCATATTTACTGTGAATACTGTCAACTATGAAATCATTTAATAATAATTCTTCACTTCACACGGAAAGGTAAAATCTAGTTCACGAGAAAGAAAACTTCTCGCGTAAGCATGTGTAAAAAATGTTTCAAACAGCGACGCATTTGTTTACCGTAACATTCCTTCGTAATTTGGGATTTGATTTCCTTCACATCCTGTTATATCCTAGAAGTTGATGGGCAACTGAAATCGCAATAACTTTGTAAATAAATCACGTAAATAAACGTTTTTTCGTTTAGTGAATATCTATAAAAATGTAATAGTTATAGATAATATATGAATTCCACTGCATGCCATCTGCTATTTATAGTGAGATTGTATGTATTTATTTGCGTAGGAGCATGCTAAAACCTTACAATGCCCGTAACCTTACATATATAATTTATACACTATCGCTTTTCAACGAGCCTTTTGTGACGTAAATAGTATTTATTGTTTGTCTCAGTCAAAAATCAAATCACTTAAAAAGCTTTCGTGGTCTGGCAGGAAAAAGTTTCAGACTAATTTAATATTTAATCATTTTTGGATTTAAATTGTTTATGACAATGTTACAGTCTTTATTTAGACATGAAATCCCTCGAGTTTCATACTGAAGGCAGGCTGAAAACAGAAAACATCTTAACCTTCACTAACTTTTTAGATGTTCTCTTTTTCATTAAAATATACGACGCAATCCATTCCCAATGCTCCTACACACCTCAATGTCACCCTCCAAACGTTTTTGTTATTGGCACAAACATGTCGCATGTCGTCTCAACTTCTTATACAGGGCAGCCAAACACACCATGCAAAAATTCAGCGTATCAACTACACAGCTTAACTTTTAGCTATCTCTCACATCGAAATAAGCAATTTCCTTATGATACCTATGCAATAACCCGTTGAATCTTTTTTCCAAGAATGGATTGTGGTTTGAGGGCTTGATTTGGAATCAACTGACTGCCACGGGAACAGGTCATAGTCATATGCCATATCCTTTTCAAATCTGACTTCTTTGTTTCAATATGGCATAACTCTTCTAGGGGTAATAGTATATCTTCGTCTTACATGACAGTACTATCGTAGCTTAGGGCAGTTAATTTTATAGAAACCTAACTGAGAGGGAATCCTATACAAATAACATTACATCAAATGAAAGCAGTCTTTGTATTTTCCATGCAAACAGGAAAAATAAAGCTCGTTATACATGCTAGAGCTTTGCATATATTAATGCATTGTATATTATATAAATATATAGTGCCATATGCCCATTGTATAAGCTATGCACGTCCATTTGCACGTCATTCAGTTTTCAAGTGGCTTTCTTGAAAAACGTTGAATGGTCCCTTTGTAAGAAGTCATCGCACTCTAAAGCTCTGTAGCTCATTAAATCGTTGGAAAACATTATTTAGATTTATAAACCGTAGTAATGGGCCCTCAAATCCTGGATTGAGTCGCGCGAAGCTAATATTCCATCTCCATCCAGCAAAATATTACAAAAATACTGGACATCGGACACAATATCATCCACACCCTTATGTCCTATATATATATACATCACCTGCTGACTACGTTTTACTTTTCAGCACTCATTTACGTGTTTGCACTTGGATTGCAGAGCACTGAAAGCCTTCTTTGCTTGGTTTGGCGCAAATAAATTAGTCATCTATCAACACAGAAGCAATCTCCCGAAATCTATTTTAACTAAATAGCTGAGACTAAAACAGTGACTACAAATAAAAGTCACAACATTTTTCAAATAATAAATAGCATTACAAATGCAAGGCCAACATTTTTTTTAGCATAGACATCTACTATATATACTATATAATACTGTCTATGTTTTTTAGACCCTATTTATAAGGAATGAATGCATTTGCTTATAATTTACTTACACAGGTTATTTGAATTTCAAAAATTCCCGTTTTTTTTTGAATAATTGAAATAATGCACTGTTAATGGATTGAAGAACCTTGCACGTGTATGTTCTACATAGTTCAATGATTTCATTAATTTAAAATACCTAGCAGGAAAAGCGAGAGAATATTTTAACTGTATTTCTGACTTATGGTGAAACATTTTGATAACAATCGTATAATAATCTTTAAGTCAATAGAGTCAATACAGACGCTACCAATGCAATGCACCAAATTAGAAGCTTGTAATTAATGTAGTATTTATTAGCCTAAAATTATTTAAACGACTGTAAAAGCTACTACGACCTTCTCAATCCGAATATATAATAAATCTTCACAAAACTTTCTCGAAGATAAATCTCGAACGTGTGGCCGATTTCACCCTCTTTATGGATGACATGTCTACTTTTATAGACAATGTAAATCGTAGGCTGGAATATTTTGTAGGCGGGGCCTCCATCGCCATACCCTAATGTGTGCGCTGCATTCTGTCTCCATTTGTAGACACCTTAGGCTAACCTTAGCGATGGAATTACATGTTTTTTTTGGTTTGCAATTTTTATTAAATGTAGAATCGGTCAATTAACTTGCAATAAAAAGCAAACGTGACAGATATCAATCATCGAGACACACATCAATTGCAGAAAGGCGACGAACAGATGCCAGAGGTCTTGATCAATTTTTGGTTTGAAGCAAGCTGAAGAAATGATGCGAAAGAATTCTTAATTGAAATTGAGAGATCGATGGTTTTCAGGATAGAAGACAAGAAAAATGGATTAAAATGATCTACCTGATGATGTCTGACAAAAAATACTTAAAATTAGGTTTTAGACGATTTTCATAATTCGGAGAGACTATCTTACAAAGCATGCCACAGAACTCCTCCTATTTTTTTGTCAAGACTTGTGCAATTTCCAAGAGAATTACATATCTATAAATTCTTAGGGACATTATCCAAATTTGTTATTGCTCAGAATTGCGAATATAGGGTTTCTAAATGTTAAAAAATTGCAAACTATTTCTTTTACAATAACATAAGCACATTCGCACATAATAAAAAGTATCAAATCGTTCGTATGTTATTTAGCAGCCTCTTAAGTTACAGCCTGAATTTCTAGGTAATTCGGCTAGGTGTGATTTTGTTTTCAGCTTTCTTGCTATATATACCTAATTTCAAAATTTAAAATTCTGGACTCATTCCACAGAAACCCATAAAACGGGAGTTTAAAAGGAAAAGTGCTTAATAATCTTTCTTACTAAGGTGTATGTATTCCGCTACTGAACTAAAGGCTGTGAAGACGATTTCGTTCTAACTCAGAACGGCGGTCAGCGGTAGTAATGCTATAACAAAAGAAAATCTTTTGATGTTTAGTTTTTCTTTGTTGTTTTCTCCGCTGGTACTGACTGCTCCACTTTTCATTTTAGGAGCTCTGTCATCGGTGGTTTTAGGTCTGTTGTCTTGTCCAACATCATCAGGTCGAAGGTAAACCATCCATTTTTGTGGTTCTCTTTCCCGAAGACTATCGCTCAATTTCAATTTAAGATTGTTTCTTTTCGTCATTTCTTCACGTTGTTTCAAATCCCAAGTTGACATCCACATCTGTCATCTGTTCGTTGCCCTATAATTGTAGTCTGATATTCATTATTTTCATTTCAGTATATTGGATTCCCCAGTTCCCTGTCATCTCTCCATTTTTAATTGTATTTTATTGTAACCGCTAAATATCTTTTCACCAATAATTATCGTTAATTATTTAAGCTTAAATTCAATACCAATCAACAATTTCTGTTTGATTAGGAGTCACTCACGAGCCGACTGTCAAACAGGGAACATGCACCCATAAATTTCATTCGCTCACACCCAGTCACCAGTAATTTCTCCAAAAGCAAATATTATTAAAGATACAGAATATTTTGAGTAGTTACAGTGTCCTAGCCAGCATTTCGTCCATTATTGTTTAAGGTTTCCGTGTCTCAAGGTATGTAGGTAGGCTTTAAGCACAAAATATCGGGGCTGAAAATCTTCAATTTAATATTTACTTTTGCAACGTATTGGCTGTCAGGTGGGTACCTTGGAAAAGACGTAACAGCTCAGGGGAAGGCCTGGTACATATTATAGAGCGCAGAATCTTTGAGTATACTTTCAACTTTTAGTTCGTTTACTTTTCGCTGCTGGTTGGGTAATTTCAAGTCAGCTATAATTATCAGTAACCCCAATTTGATATTAATCAACAGTTTTGGTCAGAAGTTTACCGCTGCTAACCAGTATTCCGTAAATATCTTTCCATAATAAATTTTGCATTGAACTTTGCGTTTAGCATAAGTTTTTGGATACTTTGTCAACCTAACAATTTTGAGGAATGTTTTTCTAGGTTTGCTATTCCGCTGTCGTCAATTGGGTCCCAAAATAAGC
>JABASI010005273.1:0-12566 GCA_019776505.1 Tomocerus nigrus | reverse complement strand
GTAGAGGGTTTCCAAGTCTTGTGCACAGGGTAACTTTTTAGGGCGAGCTTACTACTGTTACGGCTTGCCGTTCGTTTTTACTTTTCAATCTTATGCCCACTATGCAATTATTATTAGTGCTATTTATATATCTACATCGAAGATTGATTAAGACTTATTACACGATGCTAACTGTGGCCATGACTCATAAACTCATAATTCCGTGCCCACTTGCTCCAGTTTTCCTAATTTGTCTGATTGACTAGATTTATTTAGTATCCCACCTTCCATTTCCATCATGCCAGATGCCAGGTTGCTGTGTGACGTTGTTGTGCATTTCTTGTTTGATCTTCGATCGTCTATATCATGGTACTTGCCAGTGCTTATAAAACTGGAATAATAAACTCTCAATTGCTTGAATTGCTGCTCTTGCTCCACTGTCAATGAAATCAAATTGGTGTTGTGGAAAGCAGGAAGAAAATAGCCACATTAGACTATTAGAGTGCAGTTTAAGGCATGGTGGGAGTGCTTGCTCTCTTTTATTACTAAATATTAAGGCGTAGAATTTTAAATGCTAATTTGCATTGAAAGGAATGCAGTAAGTTACTAATATTTTAAATGTATTTCTTAAATTCGGATTTTAGTGGCATACTAAGGATAATGACATTGAAGAATACAAATAATGAGTTTTTTATAAATAGCCAACTATTTACTTGAGTGTATGGTACTTAATACTGCAACCAATAAAATCACATTTAACTCAGCAAGCAGCAAGTGCATGTCTAATTCACCTAAATCTAATCTACGCAATTGAGAATCACAGTACTTAGCAGTATACCTATAATATAAAAGTAACTGCAATAAATCAAAATTAAATACGTTTGTACATTTTGCTTCATAAATCTGCGCACATTAAATGATGAATGAAAGTTTGAGATTTATGCTTTATTGAACTATTTCTTTGTTTTCACTTTCCATTTGAGCATTTACTATAATTACAGCGTATACCCGTACCTTAAACTTAAACGCTTACGTCGGTTTTTTCATTCCTGATGCTATCAATTCGTTTTATGTCTGGTAGTTTTTGCCAAATCTATCTATGTATGTCAGGCAGGTGTTTTTAATCTCTTTTGTATACACACAGAACAACTGGTTATGTATGTACTTTAGTGCGTTTCATTGATAATTTACAATTAGGCGGAGAAATATATTAAAATATTTTTATTCTTGAATTTTCACTAGATGCCTGTACGATGAGTTATAATAATGTGGATCTAATTAAAATGCTTAAGTATATTAGTATACGTATGTAAATATATATATTAGTAGTAATATATGGTTAGAAGAAGATACAATAACCTTTCCATTTTACTTAGGTAGGTATACGCATATACCGGCGAAATGAGACAAACTTCAACTAGTTTTGTACTAAAGATATACGAAGTTTAAAACCCGTATTTGTGTAATCTTTATTTATGTATTAAATAGCAAATAGGTAACTAAAATGCATTTAATAAATCATAGGAGTTAATAAAAAAATTCCTACGAATGAATATGATTCTCGTTACATGGAAGAAAAGAAACTGGATTTTTATGTTTTGAACCAATTTGTCCACTTTTATATAGGTACATGTGGATAGCACAAGTTCAGATGAAGTGAATATCCTAGTGCATGGAAGAATATGATAGTTATGATTGTAATTGAATGGTGATCTTATTAATCGATAGTGTAGGATAGAGTTGTTTATTGTTTGGATTTTAGGGAGCATGCAGTAATAATATTAGTCAAGTGAGGAGATGTGAATGTTGATTTGATTTGGAGTTTTTTGTTTGTGCCTTTGTAGGTCATTCAGCGACGAGCAGACTTTGGGGAGCCGAGAGAAAGTTTCCATCGGAACTGGGTAGAGTACAGAAGTGGATTTGGTGACCCCGTCAGAGAGTTGTGGATGGGAAACTTGAACCTTCACCTCCTCACCTCCTCCGAAGATCAAGTTCTCCGTATTGAACTTGAGGATTTCGACGGAGAGAAAAGATACGCTGAGTACTCAACCTTCAGAGTAAGTCCCCACTTCACACACAAACACACTCTTTAAACTAATAACATGCACCCTCGACCAACTCTACCTTTAACAACCCATCCATTCCATCTCATTCAGTCATTCACATTCAATTCACCTGATTTGATCGCATTCATCAACTTTCAACAAAAATATTTATTTAGGTATAGGTAAATTAACGTTAGAAGTACTACTACAGCAATTTCTATAGTCGACTGCAGAGAAAATTCTGCGCAAAATACCCGGATATAGAAAATCTTTATGAAAATTAAAAACACATTTCACATTAATTTTGTTGATTTAATTTAATTACTATTCTTGCAGTTACGACGTTCTGACAATATTTTTGCCGTATTTTTTTTACAATTATTGTAAATAAGTACGTAGAAAACTACAGAAAAGTTGCATTTATTTGCAAAATTATTGCTGCTTTGATTATTTCCACTACCAATATTCAAAACCGTTTCACTGACTAGTCTCATTTATTTTCCTATGGAGAAAATTGCACATTTGCATGACACTTTTAAAATACAAATGATAAATAGTATTCGATTAACATACCTAATTATCATTAAGTCATTAGCCATCTCAAAACGTTGAATTACTTTTTTTTCCTTTAGGCAGGTGTGTTGAGTTGAGTGAGATGCTAGGATAATTGTCTCAGTTTTGCTTGCTTACTAAATGAATTTCATTTTACTGTATGAATATGAAACTGTCTTCATTAATTTGGACAATTGTAATTTTGTAATTATATTTAAATATACAGATGTGAAACAAGTCTGATATAATTGTATCTATTCTTCAAGTAGATTGATGTGTATCATATTACAATAATGATGATTGGTATCTGGACGTACTGATTTGGAAATTCCTCCTCTAGAACCACACGTCAATATTATTCCTATCGTATTATTATAAACTTTTAGAACGACAATATTCAATGCATTAAGGCGCATCTAATAATTATAATAATTGCCGCAACGATTTGTTTGTAGATATACGTAAACTATGAAACTATGCTATTACTATTTCCATGTAGAATTGAACAACGCCAGAGACACAGGTTTTCTTGCTAAACTCATAAAAGTTTCACTTGATTTCGTTTGCATTTTTCTCTTTGGCGTAATTAAATCAGATCAGATTAAAATTCGAGCACGGCAATTCATGTTTATGTGGTGTAGGAAAAATCTCGTATCTCCTACTATCTGCTCCTATACCATACATGTGATGTGCATATATCGTTGTACTTAAGGAATAATTATTGGTAATGACAATCTACTTATTATATTTGTTCATATCTTAACGTAGGTAGCATTATAGAATTACATTAAGTAGCAGTGCTCCCGTTAAGAGATTAATTAATGTCTGTTCTATCAGATCTATGGCCATGTAAGGTAGAAGGTAGAGGTAGGGAGAGGAAAACCTGAAATCAGATAACTTGTATCCTTCTTATCTCCTCTGCTCTTGTTGTGGCATGAAACAAGGAATCCAACAGTCTCACTCACTCATTCCTTACTCCTTGCTAATAAATCACAGCGTTGGATTTCTTCAGTCAATCAAATTAATTACCTACCATTGATTTGCTGTGTATGTGACATTCATGTAGAGACAGAGACCAACTTTTTGCTACAACAAACTAGAGCAGTAGCATTTTTCGACGAGAGATCTGCAGACTCCTACCCTACAGATAGGAACTCAGTCAAGTGAAAGAGTTGAATGGTCATGCAAAATAGAAATTGATATGTCCATCTATCAAATATTTCAAATCTCACTCAGTGGGCACTGCACTAAATGTTGAGCTGTCTCCATTTGCTCATGTTTGTAAATATGAACGGTAAATATCATAATATCTGTCTGTACATATCTACACACACCTGCTGTCGGTACTCATAATATTCAAATGTTGTGTTGTGTCTAGTGAAAAGAAACTTTTGAGGGTGCAGGTGGTCGGTTGCTGGATTTGTCTTTTATAGATCACTCGCCTTTTGCATGTAAATTCAATGGGCACTTGATGCTATCAGTCAGGAGCTAGCTTTGTGATTTCACAAAACCGATTCTGACCAATAAATGCTAATAATTATGCAATTATACCCATACTCATGATCATGAGAATCGTGACTCAGAATCAGATACTGTTTTAATAGTAATCGTTATATAAATAATTAGCACCTGTAGCGTACTCCAACAATTTATTATTAGTCCATATGTAAATATGTAACAGGATTTCCTAGAATATTCAGCTTCCATCTAAACTCTCATAGGATTATTGTATTAAAAGAATTGGACGTTTTTACCGAAAATTATCTCTAGAATAGCAATTAGCTAAAATATTGCGTAGCTGTCTTTGGTGATTTGAAAAAGGAATTGAAAGTAAATGAACAAATATTAGTCACGAAGTAAAAGAGTTCAGTTTTGTGTCTGTCTGGTCTGAATTTTGCTGCCAGCATAGGATGGACATTATATGTGAATACAATATACATGCATAGTATGCAGCCAATGGTCGTCAATGTTGGTTGCAAGTTCAGTTTCTCATTGCCAAAAGTTAGGTCGGTTGTCAGACAAAATTGAAAGAGCAGTGACTGGCAAATAGTAATACAATTTATCCGATGACATTGTTTTAATAAAATTCTAGCTACTTACTTAACTTACTTACCTTCGTTCAATGTTATTGATCTATAATTCTTAGGGCGACGGCGACAAGACAGCAAATTCTGTAGCAATAAAAATTACTAACAAAAATGCATTGTGAATTAAAGCTTTTTATTGCTTCCTACTTATGTGTAATACACACAGTCGCGGTCATTATTGGAAGGTAGCAAATGTATGACATTGTAGCATGACCGTTGAAATGAATTATTTAAGTAATCAAAATGTATAGAGTTATGATACTTATGTTCATATTAGTTGAACCTAGCCATTAAATTGGTTTCATTAGGGCAATTCATTCTTAAAACCATATAGGTACAAGCATGTTTTGAGGACATAACGAAAACGGATTTGAATTCATTAGGTAACAAAAAATGTGTCAATTGTATGTGCAAATGCTTAAAAACCGATTACAATGGTGACATTTGTATGTATGTACATTATAATGACACTATTTTTATTTTTCATATTATTTTTGTGCACTGTGTATCTGAAGGCATCACAAAGTTCCTAATGCATGAAAACCATTTCCATGGTCTTCAAATGATTTTTTGAGTTGGATGACTGAAATTTTGAATGTGTGAAGGTGGCGTCAGAGACAGATGGATTTAGATTGGAAGTTGGTGGCTACAGCGGGGATGCGGGTGATGCCCTAAGTGACCCTTGGTACGGGGCTCATGGTTCGGCCTTCTCAACGCATGACCGAGACAATGACCGCTCTTCATTGAACTGTGCCTCGATGTTAAAGGGCGGCTGGTGGTGGAAATCTTGTGGCCGTGGACTGAATGGGCTCTACTTCGACACTCAACAACCTGACTCTGCCCTTGCTCGCCAAGGCATCGTCTGGTTCAGATGGAAGGTAACTACAAAAATAAATCAATCCTCCAACAACTTTATCTAAGCATCCTTGGACACTCATTCTAGATTTAACACAATTTTACTAATGCCATTCAACAGAATCATACAAGTTGATATACATAAATATAAAAATTAATACTAAAATGAAAGTGAATCATTAATTTATGTTTTCATATAAATTGAAATAATACAATAGGAAGTTTGCTTTGAATGAATATACAAAGCGTATAGTATTAGTTAGCATTAATAATTATTAAAAAATTATTGTAAACCTACACGTTTAAAATTTATTTAGCACTTAAAGGATTTATAGTGACTTGACTTTTCTTTATATTGACTTTATAAAATTGACAATTTTTCAACGCAAACTCCCTAAATCCATAATGGTTTGATAAATGTTATTAAAATGAATATTTTGCCAAGGGCTAATTAAACGTGTGTTATTTATGTATCTATTATTACAGGGATGGGATTATACACTAAAGAGAGCAACAATGATGATCAGGCCAAAGAGCTTTCGTCCAAATAATTCCACGGCTTTCAGCACGCAGTTTATCTAGAAGACCAAAAATAACATTTAAATAGACAAGGAATACAGTTTAATAATTTTATATTTAGGTTTTTGTAAAAAGGAGAGGCGCGAGGAGGAGGAGTGTTTCCTGGATGCTCATCCAGTCACATCAATCAATACAACTAAACTACCTACCTTTAAATCCCTTCGTAAACAAACACTAGTGCTAAAGAATATGCACTGTGCACTGCACACATCATTAATGTGACTATGTACATTTATCATTACCTTAAATACCTACCTACAACTTTATTATTACCTGATCGCATGTGCATATCTTTGTGTATGTACACTTTACCTTATCAAATTACCTTACCTTAATTATAGACATACATACTGATTGTACCTTTTTATTATTAACTGGAACGGAATCTAAAGAACAGCTACAAATTGTTAAAGCAAATTGTTTAAAAACATTTTGTGGATTGAAAGGAGAAAAATGTCGTTGCAAATCCGCATGTAGCTAATGATTAGCCAAACTATTATATCCGTTTGCCTTGATTACCTTTATACTGTCCATTCTCTATACGGGAAGATATATTTGATATGACTCTATACATTTGTATCCGTATGTAGTTTCTTTACTTTGCTGCACTTTTATTTTATATGTTTAGGTACATATTATTTTGCTGTGCTGGACTGTACTGTTTGGGTAGTTTTTTATTACCCACTTTTTATTTTTACTGTAAATATGAAACACAAATACAAAATATAAATGTAATACCTAATAAGTGTAGATTCAATCTTAGTAATATTATGCATAAAGTGTTTACTATGTAAAGTTAAGCACCACCTATATGAATAGTGTAGAAGAAAGAGGGAATGTGACTGCTTTGCCTTTACATAATATTAAGTAGGACTATGAATATGAGAAGCAGACGCAAAGTATATGATTCCTCATTATAATATTATATTAATCTCCGTTTTATACTAAATATTGTCGAGAGCAAGCCAACAACCAACCGGGACCAAACTGCAAGCAACTGTCAAGAGAAATAGTGGAGATCGAGCTACAATTTTTAAATCTCAGTCCTGATTAGAAATGTCTAATCAATCGCCGTCCACATATAGCTCGTAAAAATCTCATTATGAAGTTGAATCAGAATAAGTACCCACCTAGGTAGAGAAAACACTCTGATATAAGACAATTAGCTACCTGTCGAAGGTACTCCACCCAATATTGCCATTATTGCTTTGCTTATTTACTGTAAAACGTTGAAAATTTGTCTTTGGGCACTTTTAACTGTTGCTAATGTGAGTTAATCGTTTTATTGATACAGATGCAATTCAAGGGAACCAATGAACCAATAATTATGCCACTAATAAACATCCTATATCATCCCCAGTAATAATTATGTAACTCTGTGCAGTGTGCCATTGAACTTGAGATATTGAAAAGAACCAGACATACCATATGCATTTTTGGTGAAATACATTATTAAATTAAATACTATATTTTATATAAAAAAAGGATCTATTATAACTCTATTTTTTACGATGTAACGGTATAGTTATTATTATCTTAATATCTTTTTCCTCTTATCTTAAGATTTTATTGCTTCCAAATTAATGCGTTTATGCAATATTTGTTATAATTGAGCTAAATACATTTCATAATATGACAAGGAATAAGATTCTGTATGTTATGTTCGATGGAATGTGTTGTATGCAACTCAAGGAGAAATCTTAGTTGCGTTTAGAAACAAGAAGCCTCGCCCTGAAGTTGAACTTGACTTTTTCTAATGTAAAGATTTTTTACTGGGTTATTTTTCTATCTAGTTCTTGATTTCATTGAGAGAAAAATTCCGAAAAGCAAATCAGAAAACTTTTAAATGCACAGTAAATGGGATTATTAGTGTCTGTGATTATTCATTGCAGCATTTGCCTGTAGTGTAGTAACTGGTGAACTTGCATTGTATCTGTTTACAATTTAACAAGTGCACGAATAGTAAGATGAATGAATGCATGTACTAGGAATTATTAGTTGTTTTGTGTTCCGAGAATTAAATGTCAAAGTGTATAATCGGACGTATTTGTATGCTGTGAAAAAGGGAATTGGTGTTTGGTCGAAGACAGACGAGTACTAATGTAAACATTTACGATATTATTAAGTTGAATCAAATGGCCTAATTGCCAAAAAGCATTTTTTTAATGTTAATAAAACATCTTATGCTACGCTTAGGCAAAGGCTTTTAGGAGGCAACCAATCAAGCTATAAATAATTCAACTGGAAATTTCAATTAGGATTGTTAGACAAATATTATGTGAAATTGATAACGTTGTTTAACCTTCAGGCTAATATACTTTGGCATATTATTATTGTACATATATTATTCCTCGAGCGTGAATGCCTACAAAAGTTGTAAATATAAAAGGATAGCTATAAGTGTAGTTAGCTAAATGAGTTAGATGTTAAGATGTAACTGAAATGTATAGATAGCAAGTAGTGCACAATTTGTGCAAGTATGTTCATAGCTATAAATATTATGCACTATTTTATGTACTACTATTTTAATGAGGTACATAATTACTATCTACCTTCACATAATAATGCGTACTGCGTACCTACAATAATAATATTAATGTATTAGTTTCCATACTATAAGCATGGTCTGGGTCTGCAACTGTACTATAAGAACGTTTAGAGGCTTTAAATTTAATTTAGTAGATACCCCTTACTTATTAAGTATACTTTACTTAGTGCAATCTTAATCTACGTGACAATATCTAATAACCCTCCCAAGGTTTACTCTTTACATTCACATTCAAATATTATGAATGTCCCTGCCTGTGTATACATACATTAAGGTGTACGTATGCATGGTATGGATGTACTATACCCAATTACCCAATTAACCCAATGCTTTATTATGTTAGCACAAAATAATAAGGCAAGGCATCTCTTGTGGTTATCATTTTGATGAGAATGAAATGTAACATAACAGCAAAGTTAAAAATATCCCATGAGCAGCACAAATATTATGGCCCATCAGCAATTTGCATTATTAAGGTACTTCTAATGCATCGAGCATTTTATTTTTTACTACTGAAACTGAAACCTAAAGGAAACCACTTGAGGTCCATAAAATCTTGCGTTACACGTGTCTTATCTACTTAGCCGTTACATCTCTCATGCCAGATTGGCTGATATTATAGATCACTAGAGAACAGCTAATTATCATAATGAATATCTGTTATATTGTTTAAATACCTATAGCTATAGATATTGTAAATATTAACATTTTAATCGCAGAAACCAAAACCAAACCATTTCATGACATACACCTACAAAATAACCCATCACATTAACTACCTATAGCAGTACCAATAACATTCATGCAAATAAAATTTAAAAAAACGAAAAGACACACTTTCATCTCCTTTAGAATGAATTTAAACACCCCAAATTCTCCAGTTATAATGTTACAAGAAATGTAGTGATTATCTGATTATTGTTTTGATTCCATGCATAGAGTTTAGATTTAGATCACACATTAAAAAATTTTGACAAGTTATTTTTGTGTCCGGAAACCAATTTCATTTCATCTTATGCTAATATTTAGTAATTACCCCGAATAATATTAATATGTTTGACCAAACGCTTCTACATTTATAATATCAATTGTAACATCGGATTGTTTTCCTTTTTTGATATTTGATATTTGTTTTGACCCAGAAAAGATGATTTAGGCAGCTACTACTGCTTACTCCTTTCCTGACCCCTTAAAGAGTATTAATATCGAGATTAAATGTTGGTTCAAAAGTTGCATGAAATTATGAAAAATCGATGTCATTGGGTTCATGTTCCATGTTATATCTATGTTATATCTAAAAATAACGAGCGATAAAAACGTTAATGGATGAATTGTGTAAACAAAAAATGGTATAAAATTAAGTACTTGCTAGTGCTACTTGTCTGGATTCCCAATAATTGTGCACTCAGGTGTCCGCTATACTTAAGAATAATTAAATAATTAGGTTAATTATTAGATTTATGAACTGTAAAAGTTATTGCAAGATTGTATTATGTATCAATTATGATTATGATGTTAACGTTGTGTTGTAATTGTAAGTTACTCCCATCCCAACACAGTCCCTTCTACTTTGTAGATGTGCCTGTCCTGACCCTTTTTGTGTCTAGTTATAAAGTTTAACTTGAATTTCCTAATCCTTCCACGTCCCGTCCTATCCTAAGAAAAGTTTTTACCTATTTTACTCATTCCAGTACAGTAGACTTGTATGGAAACCCAGTATTACAATTACAGACAAATAAAACTTATTTAGGTACAGTATAAATCTTTCTTCTGTTCAGTCATTCGGCTTGCATATTGCATAAATAATTAATTAATAGTTGATCTTTTGTCTATGAACGTGCATACAAATTACTTTCAGTCAATTCATAAAAGACTACCTACCAGCCACACGAGTGCGATCAGAGTAATTCATTCAAGAAAATCCGTTATTTAACACACGCGAATAGTTTAAACGCAAATAAATAACTTTAATTAAAAACTCTGATTTATGATTCAAATTAGAACTTATTACAATAAATTTCCGATATTTATTACGGTAAGAAATAGAACAAAAAGTATCCATCTGTACATTAAAGTATTTACAACAATTGCTGAACATTTCACAAACAAGTCGACAACGTGGTGTAAAGATGCAATGCAAATTACGAATTTTTTTTTAAATAATGCTGTTGTGTGCTTACTTTACCCTTTTTTGCTTATTGATTTGGGTTAATGTTTGTCGACGTCATTAAAAGCTTTTCATTCAATTGGGCTTGTACACGAGTCAGTTGGGCAAGATACATCGACATTAGAAGGTCCTAAGGTACAAAAACATATTCAAAGATTATTGATTACTATTTAAAACAGCGAATTCAAAAATAGAAAGGGTTTGTTCTAATTTTAAAATGATTTTTGAAATCATAAATCATATAATAATAATTACCTTAATGTTAGAATTCAGCATTGTGTCCAGATCATTTCTTGTCATCTTCGGTACAACTTGAACCAACTTTAAAAGATTTCTTCCGATGGAATTATCAGGTGGGATTCTGTCGGATAACACGTCTTCAACATAAGCCAATACCATAGACAGACATTCTTCTAGATCCCCAGTGGATTCTGTGATCTGTGCTAATTCCCCCAAGGGTTCCACTTTCCCACTGATACGAGTCTTCAGCAACGTTTTCACTACACGAAAGCAAAAAGTACGAATTCAATAATCGAATTTGAGATCTCACCCATATCAGGAATTAATTAACAAAAGATAACATCGATAAGATAAAATTATTTCAAGAGGTAACTTACAAGCAACGGCTTCTGGAGGATACTGGGCGATTTCAACGGGAATCGGGCTAAACATGGCTCCCTGAGAGCCATCGGGAACACCAATGTCTACTCTAAAAACATAAAAATAACAGATACTTAAATATTTGCAATTCCCCAGATACAAAAAGTGTTAGGCGTGTAAATTGTCAAATTAATAAATGATGGAAATGTAGCTTGCATGGCCTATCTCCCTGATCAGAGCCGAAGTGGCTACAGGATGATAATGAAATATGCACACTTAGTATCACTTCCGTTTCCTTTCGAATTCGGTGGACACTTTGAATTTACAATGCTGTGATAACGGAATTTACTACTATAATAGTAGCTCCTAAGTCACAATTCACCAGAAGCCAGAACCAACGTGAGTCGGCTCCGTCAACTGGCAAGCATTGATATTCTATTGCTAAAATATCTAACTATTTTATATAATCTGTAGAAAATAGAATGAATACTTACTGCACAAATCCTTTAATGCTCATACGACCGGTACGCATAGTAGTGTCCACCAACAAGTGAACAGGGTTGAGACACTGACGGGCATAATAATCGTTAATGGGGACTGCTATACTCGTCACTTCAAAGCCAGTTGTCCACCAACCCACAATAACTTCTGCTGGATGAACTTGTTTGTTTAACTTGTACATTGTGTCAGCAATATGCATTTCAATCGACACCTGCCAAATTAAGAGAAAAAAATAAATTAGAAAAACGTATCTGCATAAATGTAACAGATGAAAGGAGTAATAACTAAAGTACACAACGAAATATTGAAATATTCAGTGATTCAGTAGTCAGGTTTGAAAAAAATAAACTTACAGTTCCATCTTGAGGGCTGATACTGTGAGGGACTACGAAACAGTTCGTTACTTCTACAGATGTTTTGTCCACAGTTCCTAGAATTTAAAATCAATACAAAAAATGAAATAGCGTCAATTCTCAATACTTTGAATGGCAAAAAACAATTCAAATAAAAATGTCAATAGACTGTGAATTTAAGAGATAGGTAAAATTAAAAAAATGTGGTTTCAAATGGAATGGCCACATATCTAAAAAGATGCCACAGGGCACATGCGTAAACAGGAATTTTTTCATTTTTTGATACACTGCCCCCTTTAC
>JABASI010005272.1:0-12566 GCA_019776505.1 Tomocerus nigrus | reverse complement strand
GAAAGTGTTATGTCCATTTCGGTTACCCCACTTTTGGGTTTCAGCCTCCATTTACAACCTATTTCGAAATTCAAAATTGTGTCTCAATTGACCCCAAAATTGGAAGAACTGTAGCCTTAATTTACTTTGTTTATTTAAATTTAAAAGATTAGTAACTTTCCACTTCCAGTTTCAAACTCTCATGGTAGCATTATTCTTCTCTTCATATTCATATCATCTTAATATTTAATATCCATGCACTATCCTTGCTTGATATGTAGTTAGGTACATAATGGGTACATGCTATCCGGTACAAATTACCTAGATATTAGATAGTATCTTGCAATCTAGCAGCATACCTATGCATAGATGGACACAATAGAATAGTAGAGTATTATAGACCTGAAGAGAATAGCCGCATGGAAAATGACATGCATCAAGGTTAGGATCTACATTATTTATCTCGCCTTACAAGGACATGAAATGATCCAGATTCTATATTTCTAAATAAAGATGATGATTGTGATGATTGAATTACTTATAGCGTCTTGCGTCATAAAGCGATAATATTATCCAAATCCAAACTCAACTGTCGAGACGGGATGGTTCAAGAGAAGAAAATGATGATAATAATATTAGTCATTGCTGTAGAATTTTAATCCCAAAGCCGCCTACAGCCTATCGCATCGGTATGCATTTGGCACCTACACACATAAGCTGCAATAAAACGCAGTAAACTAAAACTGCACTGGCATGTTGAACTTGAAATGTACTGGAACGGTAATAGCCTGTGTGGTGTGCCATAATATTCATATTTACTAAGTTTAGCATCTCTAAGTACCTATAAGTGAACTCCCACACAGTACACTGAGTACACTACACCAGGAATCGCCATCTCCAACATGTCAGGAATCAAGATCAACCTCGATCAATGCATGTAATGTAATATTCAGCTTGCCAATAACATGTAAACCGTTTCTTTAAGTATGATACTTCTATGCCCAGTAATACACGCTTTACACGCATCTACCTACATAATACAGTAGCATCTGTTGAAAAGATTGTTGTTCTTTGCGGTTATCGTGTATAGTAAGTAATGGGTAATCAAAATCAACTTCTTTTGGTGTAGGTGTTATTTTTTTCTAGTAGGTCTTCAGAAATGCGTTGTAGTATCAAGTAGGTGTACCAGTGTACCACACATGCTAGAGAAGATTCTAGAGGAAGACTGGGATCTGTTGTTGTACGTGAGTGAATCGACTGACATATGAACATGACTTCATGACACCTTCTCGTTTTCTTCACTTATTAGATTTTGGCAACTAGCCCTGCAGCTTGGCTCTTTTTAGATGTGTAGGAAGATTGTTCATATATAAAGGACGAACAAGTATTCCTGAACTCATTCATAGCAGAAGAGTTCCATCAAGAAGAGCAAGTACTAAAGTAACTTCTTAGCACACACAAATAATATACGCATTAGGCAAGGAAAAGAATTCTATTAAGACATTCGGATACATACGGAGAATTGAAAGCACAAAGTCTCAGAAGTAAACAAAGGAGAAAAGTAACGGAAAGTAAACCGACAATTTGCTTTTATCTGGAACATCTTTCCATTTCCTGAAACAAGTAAGTAAAATGTAAAGTAGTTTTATGTGAACTTAAAAGAGAATACTATAACCATTTTTCTAATGTTTACTTTTGCAGAAGTAGATCTTAAATATTTATTTGCAAGTATTATAAAAGCGTATTTTAGTGTAATAATATTAACTTCTCTAGAGAGTTGTATATGCGACTGAGCCCTAGTCATTGCATTTACATGTAATGCTACCCAATCTACTCAATTTCACGTTTTCACATTAAAAGTTCTCTTTTGACGCAAAGCATTGGCCCTACGGCTTTGTTTAACTATCTTTAGTTTTATTGTACACGAGAAAAACATGTTTTATTTTACTTATGAGAATTTCCTTTTGGCAGGAAAGAAACAAAATGTTTTCCGTATCCAGCCCATTTCGTGAAGATCCTTTCTTCAACTCTACCATTAAAAACTTCCAGCAGCAAAAGGAAGACTTCTTTGCGAAGAACACAAACATCTCTACTACACCATCAGTATTTACTACCACTACACAAAAGAGCGAGTCTCGTCAAGAACAGAGCTCTTCTAATAAACCTACGCCTTCCCGACCAACAAATTCCCAGACTAATGAGAACAACAGCAGTAGTGAAGACGAACAAGATACTTTCACTGTAAGTTTCCTTTTCCTCTCACGTTTTACTTATTTTTTCTTTTCGATAGACACAAATGCTCCTTCAAATGTGTTCAGCTTTTTAAAATGTTTTCCTCTATCCTATACTTGCACTACTGCAATCTCATTCTAAATAGAAATGTTTTTTATCTCGAGTCTCAATCTCAACTTTCACTATTGACGCAACCTTTCCATGTAGCATTGGGTTAATTGAAATTCTATCTGTTTCTCCCTCCAGGTCAAAGTAGATGTGCAACATTATACTCCAGAAGAACTAGAAGTAAAAACAGTCGACAACTTTATTTGCATCTCAGGGAAGCACGAGGAAAAGAAAGAGGATGGCACAGCTCACGTTTCTAGACAGTTTTCTCGCCGCTACGGAATTCCAAAAGGAGTCAAGCCTGAAGCTATCACCTGCAAACTCACCTCCGAAGGAGTTATGGTCCTGTCAGCCCCGAGAATTCTCGAAAAACCAAAACCCATTGCCAATCAAATTAATATCTCTATTTCCTCTTCCTCCAAAAATCAATCTTCTAGCAAAGAAAATTAATGGAAAGCATTCATACACATAAAATCTCGCTAACTTAATTTACCGACATACGGTTGTTATAAATGTATCAAATCGATTTTACCTAAAACGCATGTTCATTTAATTTATTCATCTACTCGCATAATTTATGTTAGATAGTACTTACATGGTAATATTTAAATGTACCTAAAATTTTACTGCTGCTGCTGTTTTCCTATTCAGCATCTCCCACAAACCTTAATAACATCTGCTATACCTATAGTATAGAAGATTACACACACTTCTTCTTGTACTTCCAACTTGTGGATAACAAAAATAATAATCTACTACTTATTTACTAAATCGTATACTTCTACGTACTTCCATATCATGCTATGCTAAGACTTGACAGAGATAGACACAACGTCATACTTTTGCTTATGCTTTCTCTTTGGACTTCATAACTTGCATTAAAATGTCATATGTCATCAATCTTTAATAAATGGAAAAAAATATATTTACACTAAACCACAGAGATACCACAGCACAGCTTACATAAAATGCTCAATTACTTTACATTGCATCGATCGAATAGTTAAGTTGTAAATCGAAAGAATCCAAAATACTAAATTTTCTTCTGAGAAAAGTTCAGATGTGCTGGTTTGTCTTTTTAAATATTAAAAGAAACAAAGAATTTTACGTTTTTTGCATACTTATGAGTTCATTTATCCATGTATCAATTATTAATCTGTTGTATAGGCACCCCACTATAGAAAAGATGAAATACCGATGCTGCTACTATGTAACTATCGATGCTTTCAGTGTAGAATCAATAAGTATGTATGTAGCACTATGCCTAGTTGTTGTACAGATGCAGATGTGAAGGGAAAGGAAACCAGGTAGGATGTTTTAATATGACGTTTTTGGTTAGCATGTGTACTGTCCATCACAATCACATTTAATTAATCTCAGAGTGTTTTCCATTTGCCTTTGAGTGGCCCATTTCAATGATGATCATTATCCTTTGTGTGTGGCTAGCACAGATGGGTATTAAAGTATAAAAGGGATGTTGACGTTGACGTGACATTTGTAAAAGAGTGTCAAGAAAACAGAGAGGTATATTGAGACTGGAAAGCTGATTTCTTCGAAAGAACCTCCCTAGGGACTAGTATAGTACGTGTAATAAATACAGAGAGTGTGTTTCTGAACATAGGAATTGAGTAGTAACACAAACATAATAAGATCCATTAGCCTAATTATTGATCTAGCCATCCAATTCTGGGTAGTGTGTCTGTGATAGTGTACATTACACACAGATCGTCATGAAAGTTTTGTTTGTTTTGCATTAGTGTAGGGCTGAAATGTATCCAGAGTCCTATAGTCAAGGCAAACGAAGCCAACCTAACATAACGTAACTGAAGGGGAATCTAAACCACAGTGAGCGTCCTAGAAAAATAAATCTCGAGCACACACAATGAGTACCTACATAGTTATAAGTATAACATGATATCATAGTGGCACGTACACAGAAATGGAGGAGAAAGAGAGGAAGGGAAAGGACGTAAAAGGACATAAAATGCTTACAGAGATTGTGGAAAATGTAAACTTGACAGAATATCTGTGTACTGAAGTTGAAAGAGAGTGTAGGAAAACGGGACATAACATTTGTACGTTGTAGATACATGAAAACTGGTTTTCTGTAGGAAATTGTTTGCCTTCGAATCCTTGAGTGTCTATCTAGAGTTGTTTGGTTTACACTTAGGTTGAGCCGCACGTAGTTGCTTTCCCTTAGCAGGGGACTCTCATTTGCTTTCTCCGACATTCTTACCACTGCTCATATTGCCATCCCATTTTTTTCCTTGCATACTTTTACTTAACTTAATGCAGGATGCATGGAATGGCATTGTTTTTCTTCAATTGCTTTTACAGAGATTTAGATATATTGGCCACTATGTTCCTCTAACGTAATTATAGAGTGCATTTTCGTCAAGTGGAGCAAAGTTATTGTTAATGAAGTTTATATCTGCATTCATCTCCTTTTCTCCTTGTCATCCATCCCTTTTATGCTTCTCAACTATAACAATTCCATTTTTTGTAGTGGGAGAGACATGAAATTTGGTGGTTCATTCATAGCCTTGCATTCCGGAGGAATATAAATGTAATAGCTACCTCTCCTACTAACGATAACTATGGATTGACTATAGATTAGATTGTGGTATATACTACAGTGAAAGGAAAGTGGTGTCACTGCGCACGGAATTTTTCGCGCTTTCTCCGAAAGCTCTCTCTCTCTCTCTTTCCTTTCTATTTCATTCCGTTTGTATGGCCTGTGGACTTTCCTAGTTTGACTTAGCCTGACTTACTTACATTTCTACGTCCCATATACTGCATAACATAACCTACATTGCTTTAGAAAACTTTAACTCAATGTACACATAATAATACATATATATATAGAGCGAGTGGAGGAAAGTAGATAGTTCTTCATTGCTTTCCTCTTGCTTTCTCCTTCACGATGTAAATACATGCTAGTAGTAGGCAGTACATCTGTAGCAGTACCTATCTGTGTATGTACATTATATAATGTATGTACATAGGTAGTGTGCAGTCTAGCTCGTCTAGTTGGAATTCTCTGTGTCTAGTTGGAGGTAGGTCGTAGTGTGTAGGTGATTCCGCCTTCTACAAGACAGATAATATTGTATTAAAGTCAGGAAACTGAGAGATTTCACCACAGACATAATTTCAACAGCTTCGAGATTCGAGAGCTTATTTTTTGCCTAGCCACTCACTCACATAGCACTAGCATTTATGTCATCTTCTATTTTCTTCAGCCACTCTTATTGCCTTACAACCTTCAATATAAAAAAAATAACTCACGGATCTGCCCGCACATCTTTCTCCTATTTGCGTCCACTAATTCAACATTGCCAAAATTGAACAAATATCAAGTAAATTCCTACTACAATAAAGCTCACGCTAAGAAAAGAAAGGATGACAAACACTTCATTAAGTCAGCAGTATTTAGCAACGTTACAGAGTAAACAACAGGAAACTGGAGTCTGTCATTTTACCGGAACGGTCGACAAATTCGAGGTTAGTACAAAACAAAGTACAATACTAATTTATTTATCCACCATTAAAAATTACTAAGCGAGTCGCTATTTTCTGATAAAGCACAACCTTTATTGTGTTTTGTTTGAACAGGTGAAAGTCGACGTGCAGCAATTTACACCGGATGAGTTGCAGGTTAAAACTGTGGACAAATACGTGGTAATTGAAGCGAAGCACCAAGAGAAACGAGATCAACATGGACTGATATCTCGTCATTTTGTTCGTCGCTATTTGCTACCTGAGGGTGTCCAGCCGGAAGCCATTACTTGCACGCTAAGTTCCGATAAAATTTTAACTGTCTCCGCTCCGAGAGTCATTGAAACTCCGCCAACCAAGGAGGTTATCATCCCCATTATTCAAACGGGACAACCTTGCTTACTAACAAGTCCCGTTGACAGTATGTTTTCTTCTTCTTAAACATTTGCTATACTAAAATACTTTCTTCTATAGTCACATGTCTTCATCGTTTTATCTGTATCTTTCAGCAAGTATACATCTCTTATATGTACAGTCAGGTTCAAATGTAGTTAGCACCGCCCTTTCTCCTAAAATGAGAAATTTATTTTCATCTACTACCACCCAAAACTTTCACCAGCACTAAAATTAAGTAGCCTGGTAGAAGTGGTAAAAGTGCCGGTGAAAGTTTCTAATGGAGTTGGTGGATGAAAAGAGACAGCATTGTTAAATTATATTTGAACATCACACTATTCTATTATAAAGTATTCGTTCGTAAGAGAATTAGGCAATGGCTATGGCTTCCTTTTAAAATATTCTTGGATCAATATTCTTTATCTGCTTTTCATGTACTACCGCAGTTGGGCTAAAGAAACCAAATTACTAAAGTATTGTATCGTTTTATTTGTCTGCACAAGAACTAAATTATGTACATACTTTTATTCATGTCAAGTCCCAGTGAATTTTCTAGTAGTACTGTATATTCTTGGTAGAAAAAGTCTCCAGGTACACACACAGAGTTAATGTTTTCCCATGTCTATATGATGCTCTAAGTATACCTAATTTATTTCCTCCATGATTGAACTCTTTGCCGTACATTTGAGTCTCAAGAGAGCATCTGAGCTCAATTTGTGCAGCTGGCCGAGAAAAGTTTCTTCATGAAAAGCTTACTACAATGTAACCATCATACTACAGATAAATGTAGTTTATTAGTTTTTACCTACCTATATAGCAATTCCATGTGGAGTCTGTGTACAGTAGATTATTGTAGAGGAGCATAAGTATTATTGGTAAATCAAAATGTGTGTTATAAATTCATCTATCATACGTACTAGTGTATACTAATCTAAATACAACTACTTCCCCTCATTTCCGTAAACGATGCATTTAAATATATAAAAAAAACACTGACTACTATTGCCAAGAACTGATTCTGAACATCTGTCCATGTCAAATGTCTATATAACCTATAGCTAAATAACTATATTAAATATTAGATGGGGCATTGAAAAATATGTGTGCAGCAAGCCATTTAGATTAAGCTGTTACAGATGGATATCCTTAGACGAGTAGTATATAATATTATATCTGTAGTACTTCCTTTATATATAAATCTATGTGTATTATATGTATAAACGTATACCAAGTATATATTTACTTGAATTTCAAAGCTAAGTATATATATGCCCTTGCCTTATATAACGCTGCTCCTGCTGCTATATGTAGTAATTTTAGTAAGTGAGAGTGGAATTTTGCAATGTATTTTGTTTTTCTGGGTTATCCATAGGTTTTAAGGTACTTTTTTACTTATGCATGAGGCAAGTGAAGGGAAATATGCTGTCATAATAACGTGAAATAGTTCAACCAAGTAAATAACCTAAGCTAGAAAATAATTTGCTTAGATTACATAGTGGCTTGCTGCCCTGTTTTCTCTAGCAAAAATACTCTCGGCTCTATTCCACAGATAGAGAAAGTAAAAAAATATTGTTCTCTTGTTCTCTCTCTCTCTGTGCGTTTGTCTGTAGTGAGTCCAGGTCCAAAAGATTCGACTCTCAGTCCCATGTAAATTACTTTCTGACTAGCTCATAATAAGATTACTTCTGGTTGTGCTCTGGTTGTGCATTGTGTTGTGCGAAATGAAAAGCAAAGATAAACATGACCCACTTAACATCACATCACACACCTCCTTACTCTTTACCTATTCATCTCATTTGCTCTGACCGTCAGATGTGGGCTCCCTCCTTTCCTTTCCAATGACTTTCCCTCCCCGACATCCCTGGCATGCATCTGATTTGATAAGAATGAGATGGAAATTAACATCGAAATGAAAAAACAAGTCTACCTAAATAATGTACCACATATATTAAATAATGCCTAATAATAGATGGTAGACAGAGTAGAAATGAGTTCAGTCTTATAACCTATACGTATACATATATAACGCTAACATAACTCTCTATTTTATCCAGTTCATGAAGTATTTATGTACCTGCGCTTTCATCCTACGCTAAGTAACAACAACAGACGTATAATATTGACTCTAATAATGTTGTTATAATAGTCTTTAATCTTAACCAAATGTTATAAATATATTGCCTATATTACATATATTAACCACATAATAATGCCTATATAAAGAGATAACAAATATTATGACACATCTATTAAAACTAATTGTACTATACAATATTCTAATCTACATCTAGATGTATACTTAAGAATTTAGAAGAGCTCTTTATGTCAAAGAAACGCTATACGCTACACATTAATGTGCAAATCATGTTTTGTCCTTCAAATTCTATCTTCAGTAACATACCTTTATTTTTGAATTTTCTATTTTCAGTTATATTCTATGCATTGCTTATTTATAGTCTTATAGTTTACAATTATATGTATCTTTATAGCTTTAATTCGTCCGAAAATCGCATCATCGAATTGAATCTCTATACCCTGTGTGCTAAAACTTACAATTATTTACAAACATGTGAATAAATAAATGATGTATTATTACAATGTACCTTACATACTTATAAATCTTTTAATTCAGACAGATTCATAACAAAATAGCACTGCTACATGGCAAATCGTTATAAAGTATAAAGTATAGCGGTATGGTCACAAATATCAGTCTATAGTTTATACCAGATCGGAGATCCTCAGTGTTCGTCTACTACTTATATCTGTAATGCGATTATTTATGTAGATTAAACATTTTACGTAGTTTAGTCATGTGCATTTTACAGACACGTTTTTATTACTGTGGTTTTGTTCTTGTGTATACCTAATGGCCATAATAGTATGAATTATGAATCTATTTAGAGAAAGATAGACAGGTGAGGTAGCTGAGGCCTTGAAGACTACATCGTTGCAAAATATAAAGTAGGCATATGAGTATAAGAAAGGAATTGCATTCTTTACTGCCACATGCACCCATAAGAAACTTCCTAGCTCAGCAGAAAAGTTCAACAGTTCAGGAATTCGTCTACTGCGGCGATATTTTTCATTTCTATCTTCATGACCTTTGCTGAAAATAATCCCTACTTCGTTTTATTGGTTACTATTTAGGTATCTACAAAGAACAGAAAATAGAGGATTTTTCCATTCCATATAACAAATACCTAGATGTGATGTATAGTAGTAGGTAATAATATATATAGCTACATATAAATATACATTAGAATTTTGAACTAATATATAAATTAAGGTTATATCCATTTCTTCATAAAATCATAATTTCCGTAACTATTGCGTTTGTGTACGTACGTAAATATTTTTAGAATGACAAATTGCAGGTAGTATTAGTAATTTGAATATAATTTGATCTCTGTGCTCTGAATTGTGACATAATATTATTTAGTTTGTGTAAAATAGATAAAGTTTAAAGAATGGCACAAGAACTGACATGGATTTAAGTGATATGGCTTTTGCCACTCCGCCCAAAAAGCCGACGGATCGGGTTGTGTCAGTTTAGGGCTAGAGTGGGCTCAGGAATTCAATCCTAGATTCGTATTGTGAGTTCTCTGGAAATGTCAAGTTGAATTATTGGAATGATAATAGTGCAGAACATGAAAATGGAAACTAATTGCTTTCGATCGATCGCATCATTACTTTTTGAATGATGAAGCGAAAACTTGGCTAGTCGACCTTTGCTCTCCTTTCTTTCCCCGCTCTCTCCATTGCAAAAAGTGGAGCTATGTGCTGTGTAATTTTATCGGAGACAGGGAATAATAATAAACTAGAATATAATCAGCCGATGTATGAAGTATACTGAGTATGGATTGCTAATATTCACGTTATAGATAGATAAGAAGGAGTCTTCGTGCATTATTATTAGCCTTATTCCTAGCATGTGAGTTTTCTAAAGGTCTACAAATAGAAGTAAATTGATCAGAATATTAAATGCGCTCTAGGGAGTCATTCAGACTAGCTGTTAGTGTTACTATCCGATTCTTCCCATTCTACTACCTAGTTAACACACATTCAAAAGCATTTCACCTTTGTAATTACACGCTCGACAAAAGAAGAAACTAGTAGCATAGCTCCATTGACTATAAGTAATGATAAAGAATGTCCTGCCATTACAGTTCCATAGCTTATAGACCTATTCGATCGAAGTACAATTGGAGACAGTCTTGATAAATTTATAGTGGCTTCCGTTACCCAAACCATAATCGATTTTATAGGTCATTTCTAATTACTTACAACAAGGCAATTAGCATCTGTTTTCTTCCAATTTACGACAATCATCTAATAAATCATAATCATACAACCTAACTTATTTCTTGTTAACATTTTCTCTTATTACATGTATGTAGGTACAAAATAGGACAATCGTTTTCAGAAAGTATAGGGGCGTTAATTAATTCACTGTTTCGCACTATTTAAATATATCATATAATATCACCTGTTATATAGTATTATAATCAGCGTACTATATAATATACTAATAATAAGTATATACTTATGTCAAGACAGAGTGGCAGGATAACCTCAATACTTCAGTCAGGTTGCATAACTTCAAAGGTTTGGTTTTGCGATCTAATCATCCCAGAAATAGGTTGATTCAAAATGGCATAGTTGTGTACAAGGTACGGTACAAGCAAGCATAAAAAGAAATGTTCTCGTGAAATTAAGCATGTTATTAATGTAATTTTTAATCAGATAATGAAGCATTAACACAAATAGAAATGAAAACAGTGGGAATGAACATTATCGTGATCTTGCACTTTACTTAATTACAGAATTTCATGCTTCTTCGTTAAGAGATCATCTCTACGGGTTTGTTTCAACAATCAATACTAGTTCCATTAGCGTTTATTTAATTGGTCAATGTAGCAAAGAATAAGGAAGAACCAGCATAAAGTTCATTCTATTTATTGGCTATATTTCTATACATATAAAGGTATTTGTATTTTAAGCTGTTTAATTCAAGCCCGTCGATAATGAAATAAATGCAATGCTACGTAAAAGTATAAGGATTTAATTTAAGTAAAGAGAAGACTAACGAAAGTGAAGTAAAAAAAGTGATATATTTATGGTCCATCCACATCACATTCATTCACTTAGCGTGTCCATCACCGTGCTTCTTCACAAGAACCTCTCTTTATGTTCTCAAGTTGAATTATTATATTTGGCAGAGAATACTTACCTATACCAGAGGGTACTTATACTACACTACTAAAGCTTAAAATAAACAAGCATCATCAATGACATGCTAACTACGAACGAATGTGCTAACTACAGTTTTGTTTAAAGCTTCACATATGTATACGATAATAGTATTCGACATGGTCGTCGTTGCTTTTTTGTATGCATGTTTTATTAGTATGTTTTAAAATTACATGTTCCTTGTAAGGGAAATGATGGATTATAGGTATGCAGAATTGTGTGTACATGCTGAATATAACAATATTATTATAAATGTAGTAAAGTACATTTGGGATAAGGCATATAGAAGTTGATGATGCTTTTACGAGATGTTTTAAATGTGAATGCGACGGCGGATTTTGTTGAAGCCGAGCTTTGTGCATCGCATCCAATAATTCCAAACCGAGCTGAACACTATTACTATTGTGCATGCTGAAATGAAGCAACCACTTACTTAGGTCTTCAGCCAAAGCCAAAACAAAGTTACATCACAAAGTCTAGTTAGTGCCAGTCTGTCAGAGTCCAAACTAAAAGCTCCATTCTTTACCTGAATGAAAGAGGAATTCTAGCAGTTCCTTTTACATTAATTGTTAATGCGAGTCGGACAAAGAGTAAGTGTTAACTGCTAAACGAACTGTGGAGGCTGCTTCCTCAAAACTCAATATTAGCAACCGAAAGAACGAAACGCAACGTAAGTATTTTTCATTGATGTAGTAGTCTTACATCCTACATTAACTACACCCATTTGTATCTGTTGCAACCAATTTTATCATTTTCTCTGACAATAAAATGCTTTTCCAGCAAATTAACTAGTTTATTACATTGTTTCTGCACTTGCACTTGAGATATCCTCTCTTTTATACAGCAGTAGTGTAGTTTAGTCAATCCTGATAAAAGAGGATTTTAGCCATTTAGCTACTGTTTTATCCTAGAGCATGTTCAATTTTGCAGATGTCGACAATTCCCATAAGGCGCCCGTTCTTTTACGACCCATTCTACGATACTTTTGATCGCTCCAGATTTTTTGATCACCATTTCACCCATGGTATTAATGAAGACGACTTTTTTGTTCCCATGTCTCATTTTCCCCACTACCACAGACCTTCTAGTAGGTTCCCCACCTCCAG
>JABASI010005271.1:0-12566 GCA_019776505.1 Tomocerus nigrus | reverse complement strand
GTTCACAGCTACTGAATTTTCGCATAAAAGACTATGGTGGAACAATAGTTCACCAACCAGGTCCAATTAATTCGAGATATAGGATACATAAATAAAGTAGATATATGCGAATACGCTTGCTAATGTAACAACAAAGTGTTGTAGTGCTATTATAGGCAGTTACACCAAGGGCAGGAGGAGAGATGAGAAACATGGAATCGCTTAAATCTGAAAGTGCAGATTCTGTGATTCATAAAAAATAAATACGCAAGACACGGACTTAAATACATAATAAGAAGCATTGCATGCAATAATATACAGTAAAGCAAAACCTCGATATTTAGCTTTTTTCAAAGGCATATAATATAATTATACTATACTATAGGAATACCAAGGATAAGATACTCTCTAAATGATACATGCAGCATGTAGTAAACGAAACATTAATAAACGATGTTAGATTATTCTAATTAGTATCCAATGCGTCAGTCAACCACACAAGATTACCGCTTGCATTTGTTAGATACATGAAATGATACATTTGCTTTGCCAAATTGTCAACCATTGTGCTGCATTTTCCTTCCACATCCAAGCGTTTTACATTGACCAAATTGGCTATGATGAGAGGATGAGATACGATACGACCAACCAATAGCTGTCATAAAATTAATATTGAAATCAAACAAATCGTGAATAATGACACATTCGGAATAGAATGCCTCAACCAGAAACTGGTGCACTATATTTATAAGCTGCACAGGAAGCAATAAAACGTCAATCAATGACCGATCCGATACAAATACAAACGTTTCGTTCCTTTTTGCACAAATCGACCAGAAAGGACCTTTGTTTTTTAGTATATCAAATTGCATAGGTAGATAGAAGGTAGAACGTAGAAGGTAGGTAACAATGTAACAATGTTATAACATTATTGAGCATTGCAATTGCCATCTACATGTGTATGACAATAGCGATCTAAATCTGGCGGTTTATTTAACACTCTATTCCTACATTTGCTTTCACACAAACAAATACACGCTAGGTAAAACTGTTACTTCTAAGTTCTATCCACAATCGAAGTTTTCACTGGACATCAAAAACTGCTTTCCCCTTGGTCTTGGTTTGTTTATTGGAGATTCAGCAGCATCAAAAGTGTACCTTGTATTCTATAGTGACGATCAGAGTGACGATGGCATTATCAAAGGCGACAAAGGATAAGTTGGCTGTGATCACAAAAGTTGGTCAAGTAACTTTCCAGTACGGTTACTTACCTTTCATCATTTATTTGGGTATGTTTTATTCATTATTCGGTTTTGCTTTTAATGTAATTTTGAATTTGTAATGGTGAATGGGGGTTTCTACCTAAAATCCGAAAATTATTATTTTGAAGTTGGTTTCAACTGCAAGTTTGAGCCGGTTTGACTTAATTTTGTGTATTGTCAATTGTTATCGTAATAGGATTCAAGAAAGGCGCAGAGCCAGGAATGCCTCCTTTAACATTATTAAGGTAAATCGTTGTCTGTATTATTATATAGTTAGATGCACGGGTTAGACTACTTAATAATTATTATTATTAAGTTTCGGTTTTGTCATCTGTCACCTCTGTCCTACCATGGTCCTACCCAAGATTACACTGACTAATAATATATTTTATGTTTTGTGTAAATAGCCTATTGTGGCAATGAGCTAGAGACATCATGGCAGTTCATCCCCCAGCCCAGCCACATTACTGTTACAATTGAAGATTGCTCTGGTTTTAATTTTTCACGCCTCATAAGTCACAGTTGACAGTCAAAGCAAACCGGAAATATATGTATGTAAAACTATTGTGCATTTATTAAATCGTCATTTACTAAAATAAATGTTAAGAACTGAAAAATAAATGATTACAAATGAATTATTTCATTTACAAATTCAAAGCTTTAAACACCCTTTCGGCTTTTGCTTTACTTTACCGATGAAAATAACTCAATAAATGACATAACCCACAAACACAACATATTACCAGAACGTTAAATGGTCCAGAATCTATAGACTTTCCCAGCTAAGTTAAAGCTGTGACATTTTCATTTTCACCATCATCAATCAAGGTTTCTATTTTATGTATTGACTTAATTGACTATGTATTATTTTGACATTGAAAATGTATGTCATAATATTATACATGTCAGTCATGTCATGTCATGTCAGTTTCATGCCATTTTTTATTTATATTGGTTGGTGTGAACTTTCTTCCAAATCACGAGCGCATGCGCATGTTATAACAACGCTTGGGAGAAAGTCTCGTGTGAATAAAAGGAAAGAGAAAGTAGTTTTGCCCACCTTTCTGTGGAGTGTGGAGTGAGATTTTAAAGATTATGGTTGAAAAATACATTAATTTTTAGCTGGTATTCTTCGTACATAGGCATATTATTTGGCATATTATTATTATGTCTATAAAGTCATGTGAAAGTACAGGGTCCGCCATAGGAAAGACGTAGGGCTTTCACCGTGTATAAGTTGTAAAGTTGTATGTTATTTTCGCTTACGCTTACTTGTAAACATTTCCCTTGTTACAAATGCTCAATGCGACCTTCAGTGATCAGTGGCGGAACCTGTATAGATGTTGTTTTAGTTGCATTCATATTTTGTAATATTATTATAATGCAAATTGTAAATTGGAACTGCTTCCGTAGAAATCGAAAGTAAAAGCAAGACAGATTAGTGCAAAATTGAAAATTGTCTTTATAGTCGTCAGAAATGCTAACTTGCTAACATTTCAATTTTCTGTAATGAATACATGACTACGAAATTAGATAATTAAAAAAGTTGCTATTGTTACTTTCGTCGGAGTCTAGGAGAGTAGCAGTGTGTCTTCTACACAATGCAATACATCGCGAGTATATCGTACAAAGTACAAACAAGCACGACTCATATGTTATCAAGTGTGTTTAGCCTGCGGTGAAAATTCAAATCTTTGCAGTTCTTCTTGTGGGCCGGTCCTCCTCGATTTAATTTACTTTCGTCAGACTTTTCTACAGCACGCATTCTCAGTTCTCAGACGAGACGAACCCTCGTGCCCAGTCTGCACTTCTGCAGTGTATGAACTTTTGCCAGTCTCTCATTTTCTTCCTGGCTGGCAAACTTCCACCTCTGTAACCGAATTTTCTCAATCACTGATTCACCGCCGCCAGAGCCAAAGCCAACTATCAGGTATGCGGAGCTTCCATTTCATTTTTTGTTCACATTTATTATTACCTAGTTTTTTAATTTAATTTTGGGCTTAGTTTTAAGGATTGCTCTTCTTTTACATTTTAAAGATATTGCAGTGCATGTTAGCATGTTGTGTAGGTATGCTTATATTTTTATTTTGTCTAAAAAATCAGTTTTACGGTTTACGAGTTACGATACGACATACATACGAGAAGGGAAAATGCTTTTGAACATTGAACATGTATTGAACATTGAATTTGTAATTTTATACGATGTACAAAGATTTTGAAATAGGGGCAGGAAAAACGAAGGCATCAGATCAGGCATAGATTAGTCGTACGCACATCCGTATTATCATCTTGTATTTTATATTCAAATATTACTCTGTCGTAACCCATTCAAAATATTATAAGTACGGATTTTCATTTCACGTCACATTACAAATTCACAAGTAGTTGTGCCGGACCGGACAAACAATGTGTTTGGATATGTTCCTCCCACCCAGCTAATCGCTAGTAGTGAAAGTTCATTTTTTTCAATTTTAAGAATGTGTTATTGTTATCAATTTATGAACGCTTGTACGGTATCGGTGTCTGTAGTGTGTAGGGTGAAGGGTGTAGCTTGTTGTAGGTACATTCAAATTGTTCTCCTCATTCGATTACAGCTTTGGTTTACAAATTAAGGTTTCATTGAGATTTGTCTAGTCTAGCGAGAGACTAACTAAGAGAAGTAAGAGAACCTATAAGGTATTTTTTTTATATTTTAATTGCTAACTTCTGTTAGGATTTAATCAGTAGAAGTGGAATATTTTAAGGTAATTGTATATGTGTATACATATATAGGTCAAAATTATTATCATAGAATAGAAATAAGTAAGAGCAAAGGTGCTCTTTACTTGCATATTATAATATTATTACATTCGTTTTCACCAGCAATAAGCGGAAGGTGCATTAAAATTATTGTTTTAAGTGGACTCGGTGAACCGTGACCTCGTTAACCTATCAATTATATCTTCCCTTTTTGTTGCTTTCCGATGTTCCGAGAGCCGAGAAGGTGTTTGCTTAGAGTAAGTAGTATTAGAGTATGTATTACAGTTACAGTGCTCGTGCATTAAGCAATCTATTTTTAAGTTATAATATTATTATAATCTACCTAGAAAGAATCTACTTAGTCCACATTATTTGCGTTTAGGGAGTGGCTTGTATTTGTATATAGCTAATTGTAAATGAAACAAAACAACTAAATGTTTCCATTTGATACAGAAATGATTACTTAAGTATAGTGTCATCAATGAGTTAGCATCATCGTCGTGTCGTGTGGCCATTTCATATAATAATTTCATTTTTGTTACTGTAATTTGGCAACAATTGAGTATAAGAAATGTCCAAAACAACGCTGTCCGTTAAGTCAACAGCAATAATTCAATAATTGTGGAAATTTCTGAATCGGAATACGTCATAGTCATGATTTTATGATTGCTATATAGATACTAAGTAAAGAGTGTCTAGAAGACAATAATTCTAATGACACTAATGAGGGTAGAATTGGTAGAAGTAATGTTATTTTATCAATATTATCGGAACAATCATTTAAAGGTGTTACTGATTGCTGTCGAATTTTCGATCTGGTCACAAGTACAATAATTATCGAAGGCCAATGGTTACACTTACCCAGTACACTGATATCAGTGTAATAGTGATTATCTATTTGCCAATTAAGTAAATTCAATAGCATGAATGTAGGCGTAGCTATATCCTATATCATATCTATTAGTATAATATGGTATAATGTAATATATACCATAATATACACGTGCAATGCATGGAAAAGCCTCCGTGAAGATTAGTAAAGCAAAAGTAGGTCATACATTTCGCATATGTGTATAGCCCATATAGTTAGTAATACAATATAGAAATAGGTTTATAGGTATATTGTATAGCCATGCGATGAAACTATACGCGAGTTAGGCGACTAACCTCGTCAGCAGCAGCCTCCCAAAACAGTAGTTCAAAACATCGTATCATATCCATTCCGTTACCGATACTTTACACTTGTTCTTCTGGAAGGAAACAATACTGCTTTCGGCATTCACATAGGTCGAGTGAGTGGATATATAAAAAATTATTACTTATATCTTTATGTGTTATAATATAAATTATAATCACTTTAGTCATCAAATTATGTGCGTCTGTACTCTGTTCTGTACTGTACTCTATGTAAATTGAAGGATAATGATAATGAAATGGTGCTTTTGCAATCTACTAGTTGGTAGTTAGTTGTACATACAATGTATTAGCATTAACAGGAATACGACTACCTATGACAAATACTACACTACACTGCACTGGGGCAAATAATTAGCAAAGATAGTTACTTAATAATGTACATTATATTATAGTTACATAAACGTACGCATACTACACAGATCAGGCATATCATGACTTTCATGACATCACGAGATGAGACTTCATTATCATATTACATAATTTACATACATCGTATAGTACTTTTTGTTCTCTAGTTGTAGTAGTGGTGTAAGCTAGTGTACTGTATGCTGATTCCGATTGGCGATTATCATAATTTTTATGTACTGACGTTGGTGGAAATGTGAAATAGGTTCGTTTGCAGTAGTACGAGTACGAGTACCTAGTAGTAGTACCTATGAGACGATTCAGACGATGACACTTTAATAAGACCATCTTATCATTGTTATCATAATGTGCTTGATTATCATTGCGTAATGCACTATGATGATATTTAATTTAACACTACAAACTTGATGGATAATGAATTCTGATATAGGAGAAGGAAATTGATACTTGAACTTGGGTACACAGTACAGACAGTTGTATTCAAATGCAAGGCAAAGTGCATTAGACTTTTGAGATAGTTGGACTTATCCAAGTATAATATTATATAGTACATAGGTCGAGGTCGTGTCGTGTCGTAGGTATTTGTTTTTAGATAACATTGTCGCCTTTCTCCTTTGCCCTACTCCTTGTATCTCGTATCGTATGGATCATGTATTTTATTTTTTTGTTTCAATAAAAGGCTTAAATTAAGCTTGACTAAAGCTTGAAGTTTAAAATATAGCACAAGTGCAGTTACCTATGCATGTTTTGGTTTGGTTATTGATTCACTTCAGCTTTGATGTAATTGTAATTGTAACGGCAGCGTCAAAACCAAAAAGGGTAATGCTAATAATATAAAATCGTGGTTTCAGATTTTGAGATTGAGTGAGATATTGGATTTGCTGGATTTTGCATTATTATTAGCTATGAGATAAAGTCAGAGGAGATTCCTTGAAAGATATACTAGAAAGTTAAGATGAGAGAAACATGGAAACCACTGTTCGATGTGCATGTGCACAAAAAATGAAAACACTCAATCCTATGATTGATGACGCGAGCAAGAGCAAATGTTGTGAGCAATCAATTGCTTGTGTGTGTTGCAGTTTCAATGATTATGATATTTTTTCTTTGCAGCTCAATCTAAATTTTATATACTTAATACCGAGAAGTAAAAATCATGGGTGTTCCTGATGGAGATGTTGAGAAGGGAAAGAAGCTTTTTGTTCAGCGGTGTTCTCAATGTCACACCGTTGAAGCAGGTGGCAAACACAAAACTGGCCCTAACCTTTCCGGGCTCTTTGGCAGAAAAACTGGACAGGCTCCTGGATTTGTTTACACCGACGCCAACAAGGCTAAAGGTAAACAGTTTATAATGATAAGTGTGATATTGTAACCATCAAACTAAAGAAATCTTGTTGATTGAATTCTTAATTATTAATTACTGGGACGTATTTCTATTTTGTAGGCATCACCTGGGGAAAAGACACCTTATTCGAGTACTTAGAAAATCCAAAGAAATACATCCCAGGTACAAAGATGGTGTTCGCCGGTCTCAAGAAGCCTCAAGAGCGGGGCGACTTGATTGCTTATCTAGAAGCATCTACTAAGTAGATAACTCCAATTTATTTATTAACTTCTCCGTGTAGATTCTAAATTTTGGTAGACACTGTGCTGGTTGCAGGTAACCACAAAAACCTGATAAGTGAAAGAAACTCAAGTATCAGTAATAAATGAAAGAAACAGCGTTAGATACAATATAAAAACAATCTCGCTGTTTGTATTATTATTTTCAAGGCATTATTGGCTGTCATCAATATCCTATTCATTTACAACATCTTTATAGTTTACACGTAAAACATCACATCTAAATAATCTAAAATTTTAGTTTTTTTATACATGGGCAATGTTTAATTTCAGTTTTATATTCACTGAAGCCAATTGTTCGGTTAAATATTTAAAAACGTAGGGAACTTCCATCATATCAACGCTTTCTTCTTTACCACAAACGGAGCATTTGGGTTTCGGAGGCTCTATCAGGGTTGATCCACTTGGCATTTGAGGAATCTTTACTAAGGGGGAAACAATGGAACCACAGTCGACGCAAACTTGTGTAGTCGTCCTGTCTGATCCGTAGAATAGTCGATCTTGAAGTAAATACGTTGCTCCGTGAGAAAGTAAACAGTCTTTTTCCATCTCACCAAATCGGACACCACCTCCTCTCCTTCTTCCTTTGTTGGGCTGATGAGTTACAGCATCCAATGGACCGGTTGACCTAACTTGCCATTTTTCTGATACCATGTGACGTAGTCTTTGATAGTGAACAATTCCAAAGAAAATGTCTGCTGTTAGTTCTCTGCCATCAACACCGCTGTACATCCGTTCAGTTCCGTAGTAATTGTAGCCTCCTGTTAAACAAAGGGATAAATAGCAATAATTAGTAAAATTGATCAACATTGAACAATTTTTTCACATGTACACAATATTATGCGTATTTTCGGTAACTTTTTAGAAATTCAAACCTAATTTGTTTACAGTACCGAGTTTAAGACTTTAAACTGTAAAATTGACTTTTGTAATGATTGATTTTGAATTTTTTGACACTAATAAAAGTTCCAATTAGAAAAAGTTTGTACTGTTCTCCAATTTGTACTAATTCTAGAAGTTTCCCAAAATATTCCGAGGTAGTGTCATCCTCATTAAACTTAAATGGTGATGCATCATGGACTAGACCATGGACAGCTCCCGATTTACCAGCCATACATTCGACCATCATAGCTGAAAGTAAAATCAAGATATAATATTCCAAAAGATGCATTTAAAAAAATCGGATTGGGAACAATAAAGTCAACGTGAAATAATATATACCTATTGTCATCCGAGATGGAAATCCGTGAGGGTTGAATACAATATCAGGGATTTGGCCAGATTCTGTGTATGGTAAATCTTCTGTAGGCCAAAGGTAACTACAAATTCCTTTCTGACCGGCACGGCTAGCGAATTTATCACCAATTCTTGGATTTTTCTATTTGTACAAACATTTATACTTAGTTACATATTATTAGTTATACATAGATCAGGAACTGACATATTTTTATTAACATTTTATGTGAATTATTAGCTTACAGGAATTCTGAAAACGATCACTGCGTTGCACTTTTCTAGAGTTCCATTGTTATTGCTCTTTAGCTTCACACTATCGACATATACTTTTTCAGCTCCGGCAAATCGCTTGACAATGAATTTCCCTTCTTCTGTGTTAAAAAAACTGAAAAGAAACGAAAGCATGCATAAAAAAGAGAAGCTGGCCCTTACTATGGCTTTCACTAAGATTATATAGCGTACCAATAATACGGATCGCCTTTTTCTAAACCTATTCCAATATGGGGCAGCCCGTCCTCCCCTAATTTCGCTTGTAAGGTAGGGTCCGACGGATTGCGAGAAAATATACTCTAAAATAAATGATTTATTAAGGTTAGTACTTTTATGTTACATAATATGTATTACAACGTACAAATAAGATCGTGGAGGAAAGCCAATGAAGGTTGCCAAAAAACCAAAGTGCCAAATATTTTAAATGCCGATTGCCGACAGTAGACTTTTGTAACCTTTTTGTAATTTGCTGATTATTCAACTTCCAAGTACGTATTTACTTAACTTATAATGCTTAAAATGTGGTTTATTTAAATATTGAAAACTATAAAAATAGATTTTTCATATCATTTGTAATACTCAAATTAGCTTTCGTGAAATAATTAAAAATAACAACTAGAACTTAAATAGCAAATGTAATAATATGCTAAAAATCAGTTTTAAAATATTACTAAAAAATATGAGAAAATATGTACAACTTAGAAAACATTTACAAGTAAGGAAGGGCACTTTGTATTGGCCCTTAAATGAAATCAACACTGACATATAATTGATTGTGTCCCTGGCATAAATATCAGAAGTACAGTATTATGTACAGTCGAAAAGTAGTAGTAAAAAAACATCTTACTTGGGTAGCTGCATTTTTTAGAAGAAATTTTAGATCAATATGTTCTGATTTATATACGCAACCGTGTCCAAAGCCTCTTTCAAATGCAGACTTGCTTATTATCATAGCGTCTTCCATATCGTAACCCTAAAACAATTATTAAACTAAATAAAAACTGTAATATATTATGATTGTAACATGAATCTCACTAAACTTTTTAATGATGATTACTGATTACGTATATTGATGTGATTGAGTCGTGCAATATTGATTTATTCACTTACAGTGTAAGATATAACAGCTACGATAGCATTGGTGCCAGAAGGGTAATCATCCAATTGGAGGTAGTCGTAGTGAGCTGGCCGGAAAAATGGTGTTCCCGGAAAGTAGAGACGATATAATTTATTTTCTGCAAATCTGTGATAAGTCATGTAAGGTGTCCCCATCGTTTGCTTTCCCATCTGACATTGGTACATATTTCGAGGACTTTGATTGCAATCTGGCATAGGAATAAGAGACGCTAAATGGCTCATAAAGCTCCGCTCGTTGATTTCTTGATGAGTAGTAAGCTATCATTGAAATAATATTTATCAATATTAACCAATTACAATCACAGCCCATGCTTCTTCATTTTTTGCACTTATAACTAAACAATAAAAAGAATTAATTTACTCCTGGATAAGCTTCCTCCGGGACGATACATATACTAAGATAGAGTTGCTCAAATGTTCCTATGTATTCAACTTTATTTGCCTGCAGATTTAAAACTGGCCTCATCATACGAGCCAGACTGGTAAATAAATAAAGTCCTGGATGTTGTCCTTTCTTTGTTTTTGGAACGAGAACTATTTCTGTGAATTTCGGAATCTAAAAATATTGTAAAGCACAAGTAATTACCACTTACACAAACATTCTGAGAAAAATTAACAAAAACAGTCCCTCAGTACCTTGTAGCCTTCTATTTTCATTAGTCTCATTTTATCGACAATTCGCTTAGCATCCTTTTCACGAATATAGCCAAGAACTCTTCCATCAAGGGAAACTTTAAAACAATCCTGTATTTTATAAGGACACGGTTGATCGATGGGAATCATGCCTAGTGAAACCACTGCGCTCGGAACAAGTGAATGATTTTGCGTTTCGGTCACAACCCGACAAAACGCACTTAAATGGTTAAGCAGCCCACATGGAGAACCGTCAGGAGTGTGTACTGGGCAAATAAACCCAAAAGCATCTGGTTGCAGTTGACGAGCATCAGTAGTTCTAAGCTCTTGAAAGAAAGCTCCTCTGTGTACAGATCGAAAGTGGGCCAAATAACGCATTCGATTTAAATTTTCCACGATGATTGTTAAACCTAATAAAAGCAGTTATAATATAGAAAACATTATTATACTACAATTAAATGCCATAATGACAGGAATAAAGGAATATGCATAGTATATACCAGTAGATTGGGGAAGACCCTGTCCAGTATTCAACGGAACATTTCCAGTAGCTATGAATGCATCAAAATTTCTTTCAATTTGGAATGTACTAGACACTATTTGACTCATGTCAGCTGCAAAAACAAGTAAAATTATACTTTATGAATACGGAGCAGAAAGAGATTTAGTTTACTAAATTCCGTCGTACACTTTACATCAAAATCAGTCTTACTTGTTTTAATAGTTAGGGATGGATCCGCTTTAGCTTTCTTCAAGCATGAATACTGTATTGATTGGAGCCAATTGTGCAATTTGTCTTTAATTAATTGCAAATACAGATGACCACCGAGAAGAATTTCTTGTAACATTACATGGTCAGGACTTTCGTGAGCTGCATTTCCACTAACTCCAGCATACAGCTTTTGCATTCCAAGGACAAGAGCATGAAACTTCTCCATAGGAGTGTTGCATTGGATCATAACATTGCGACTGTAATTTAAAGTAAAATGTAGCAGTTATTAATAATTGTATACCAAGATGCAGATTGACAAAATCAAATTTTGGCAGGTTAAAATACTCTTATTCGGGTAACAGCTGCGGAACACATTAGCTCAAAACGTACAAACATACAAGGTACTCAAAAGTATATTTTCATTATTTTCTTACAATATTATTACCGCAATTCTGCAGTAATTTGTTACAACTTCACTACTACTTGCGACCATGTGTTTCACAAGAAAATAGGATATGTACTTACTCCAGGAGCCATTCACAACATTGAACCGAGGAATTCCATTCTCCAATCGATCTATGAATTCTTGTTTCGAACTTTTCTCCAATAAAAGATTTCGCTTGATGATGAGAATGAACATTATCTTTGTGTAGGTCTGTTAGCATCTGCGTCACGCAACTGTTAGCAAACATTCGTTTGTTAAAATATACTTTGTTAAAGAAAATCAATGCTACTCAGTTGTAATTGTATTTCGAATTTAACAAACTTGTTAACCTTTTTAAAAACAGATCGTCTTCATAGCCAGCTGTAATTTGTTTGAATATATACTCATCCGTCACGTCAACTAAAGCTTTTAAAACCATCATTATGGGGACGAAAAAAAGTTCCCTTCCGACATTGAACATCAATCTGGCACTACCATCCGATAAGTAATGAATAACATTGTTCTAGATTGAAAAAATTTACACAATTAGACGAAGAAGTTATAAAGGCCTACAATTTTAAAATATGAGATTAATACTTCACCAACCAAAAAACTTCTATCCTCTCTGACACATCTCATCAAAATTCCTTTGTCAGTAAATCCCTTCCCCCGACCTTCCCAAGCAGATCTTTTAAGAAAAATAGGAAAGTTCGCTCTGTTCATCAATAACATTCGTACAAGCTTTTCATGTCCCTTGGCTATGAAGTATCCTCCCCATTCAGTTTCGTGCTCACCTCTGGCTACTAGCCCAGTAGGTGATAAATTGTAAAGATTGCATAGCTTTGACTGAAAATACAAAACAATCGATTTACAGATCTTCGCAGAATTTTATATTATAAAATGTAACCGCCTTTTGCTTGGTAAACTTACTCTGACCATAACTGGAATAGGACCCAAACATTTGTTAACTGGGCTTTGCTGAACATTG
>JABASI010005270.1:0-12567 GCA_019776505.1 Tomocerus nigrus | reverse complement strand
TAATCGGCGAAGTCCACGGGGTATTGCTTAATAGCACTGATTTTTCAATATAAATCGCTTGTAATTCTCATTTCATATGGATCGGATCATTTTATTAATTATCATTTAGTGCATTTACCATAATAATATAGGATTTAGTACATTAAGATTTTATGCAGGAATTTAATGTAATTAAAATTTGGAATTTTTGTCAGTTACTATTACATTAAAGGTTTATTCTTGTACCTAATTTTTATTTGGGCTATTTTGTTTCTTTTACCTGTGCAGTTTATAAATGAATGGAGTAGGCATGATGAAAATGGGGGAAAGTGTGTTAATTTTGATAGATACGTAGTTCAGTATGTTTCTGCGTGGGAATTAGTTCCCATCGAGTGTGGTTGTTAAAGATTTTATAAGAGAGCCTAAGGGAAGCGTATGGGATTAGAGAGAGTAATTGATTTGGTTTGTTGATTGGTATTGCAGAACATGCTACGTTGTGATGACTGCGGCAAATCAGTTCATCTGGAATGCATGTCAGGGAGAAAAGCGGAGAGTTCAGAGGTTCTGAAATGCGTCTCATGTAATGGAGGCTCACTGTCTCGGATTTCGGGGAGGAAGGAATTACATGGAAGTATTGTTTCAAGAAGTTCAATATCTGCCGGTTCTCGGTGTCAGTCTCTGCCAAAGAAACGTGGAAGGCCTTCAAAGAAAATCTCTTCGATCGTTGCAAAAAGAATTTCTAGTCAATCCCAGTCTTTTACCAATAAAAATACAACTGATAATACAATTAGTAGCACAGGTCAAGATACTAACACGTTAGAGCTAACCCATCGAGATGTTCAAGAGGAAGACGACGAGTACTTTTCGCTGTCGGAGACGGAGCAGGACGAGGAGAAGCCTCAGAGAGTGACAATGTATGATTCGCTTAAAATCCCAAAGAGTGACGAGAGTTTACCGATTGTACCTGCTGAGAAGAGTCAGAAGGTAGACATTGGGAAAAGTCAACTAGCCTTATGTACTTCAGACTCTAGTGTAGCAATAAATGATAACTTGTTGGGGAAACAAAGTGATTCGGGTGCAAGTGAGACAGACGGGGATTTAGATGCTAACGGGATGCCAAAGCCAGCAAAAGGGCTTATTGATGCTCTAAGTCGGTTTTTTACTCCTACTGGCAAAAGGCGATCGTGCACGGTTAAAAAGGATCCGAACGACAAATCGGGTTCTGGTGAAGGATCATCACACGAAGGGGATTCCGTTGAAAAGGATAAAGGTTCACTGAGCGACTCAAGTCTAAGTTTGCCATCAAAAGACATGATCTCTGGCAAGAAGCCTGCAAGTGTCAAATCCAGAAAGACTTTTTCTGCCCCTCCGACAATTTCGGAATCTATTTCACTGGAAGCGTCCCCTGCGGCTCTCAGTGTTGATTCCAATATCCCTGTTTCCCTTCCGAATCCTATTATAGCAACCCCATCCACCACCGCCACTTTGCAGAAAGTACCCAATCCCCTTCAATGTACCACAATTCAGAAGATCCCCAATCCCCTTCAAAGTAACATAGCTCAGAAGATTCCTAATCCCTTGCTTAATAACGCGGCCACACAGAAGATCAAAATTAAAAAGGAAAAGGAGTCGTCCCCACCTTCCTCTGCTTCCTCAAATGCTGGAAGCGTCAAATCTCTTCGTGTGCCAAGTCCTGTAAATATCTCCGCCAGTAAAATATCTAAAGCTAATAGAACTCCTGTGTCTACTACCTCTCAAGATGATACTGTAATTGTAAAGTCAGCGAGCAAGAAATCTTTTAAGAGGAGAAGTGATAGTTCCGACAAGAAATCTAATGTAGTTAATCCCTCTTCACCCTTGCCTGCCACCAGCGATAAATTATTGGCTACAAAAATCCTGTCAGGAAATAAGAAGAAAGGGAGACCGCCAAAGTCAATGTTGTCGTCGTCTAATCAAAGCCAAATAACAGATTACTTTTCTACCGGTGGAGAGAGTGGTTCCGAGACAGTTAAGAAAAGAGGGCGTCCCCCGAAGAGGAAAAATGCAGAGGATTCCTCTCCTGACAAGGTCAGTAAAGAATCCGAGGTGAATCCAGCAGTTGTTCCTGTATCTACTGAAGAACCGACTAAAGAGAAAATTAAAAAGTCACCATTGCCTAAGAAGAAACAGAAATTGTCAGCTAGCTTGAGACAGGATGATGAAACACATTCAGAAGACGGAGCGAGTAAAAAGTCATCAAAAACCAGTGAATTATCGAGTAAAGAAAAGAGGGGTAGACCACGGAAAGTTAAAAATGATGATGCTGCAGCAGATGCCGATGATGAAGATGAAGAAACGGAAACAGTTTCTCCGAAAACAAAAACTAAGAAGGATAAGACACCGAGAAAAACATCCGCGAGTCCAAAAAGAGGGGCTAACACCAGTTCGGCTAGTCCTAAGAGAGCCAGGAAAGTGACCCCGAAGAAAACTCCGGCGAAAAAAGCATCCGTTTCCCCGAGTCCCCCGAGGAAGAAAATTCCTCCTGCTGTCGTCGTGAGAGAATCTCCGCCGCCTGTGCCGGTGACACCTTCAAAAGCCATCTTAACGAAGAAAGAAGTGAAAGTTAAACAGAAAGTAGTTACAACAAAGACGGAAAGATCTGTGAAATTAACTCAGGTGGATGCTAAGAAAGTAGCCGCTTTGGTTAAAGAAAGTGCAGCGAAATGTGCTGTAGAGTTACATCAAATATCCAGGAGAAAGAGTTCCTCTCCAGTTAAGATAAAAAGTCCTAGTCCTGCTCCGAAGATTATGAAATCACCGAAAAAGCCTATTAGTGTGCCTGCTGTTTCCCCAATAATCCCAACTGTTTCTCCTACCAAATCCCCGAAAACATCACCAAACACGCCTGCAGCGTCAACGAGGAGGAAAAGAGCTGCGGCTCAAATGAAGAAAGAGTTACAACTTCAAGCCATAAGTGCGTCCGTTAATGAAATAGAAAAAGTTAAAATAACTCCTCAGAGTGCTAAGAAAACTATTATATCCAAATTAACCCCGGAAAATCTAAAGAGCACACTGGGAAAGAAAATCAAAGGGAAATTAAGAACTCCTACAGTATCTGGAACTAATACACCACTCTCGAGCATATCAGTGAAATCAGGGAAATCCTTAAGTTTCGGTGGCTCTGTTGACATTTCTAGTGCCAGAGTGAAAGTTAAAGTTAAGAAAGAGAAAGAAACTAAACGGGAGAAAGACAATAATAAGTTAAAAAAGAAAGGGGAAAAGTTGGCGATTAAGAAGGAGGTGGCTGGTGGACTTAGTGCTAAGGGCTCTTCACTAAAACTCACCAAAAAAACCATCAAGAAAGAAAAAGAAAAAGTTTTACAGCCCAAAGCAAAGAACGCACCTCAAGCCGGAGAGCTTAGTGATGATAACGATAATTGGTCGGATGAAGACAGCCATGCCGAAGACAGTGCCCGTAAAGGTACGCAGCTCAATTCCCTAACTCACAGAATTTAATTAATCCTTTGACTCCGAAATGTCTTACGATTTTATTGTGTCTTTAAATACTCTTTCATTGACTGTGCAAATTAAGTGCTGTACTCCTCGCAGAGTAATTAAAATATAAAATGCATTTATATAACTCAATCTTTCTCGTTTCAGTCGCCGCAATTTTGGCCGGTGTCACTTTACCTGAAGGGGTGACGCAGACTGACTTAGAACTTTTTAAACTGGCTCAAGTGAAAGCTAATGAGGTAAGCCTGTTCCAACTTGCAATGAATAATTAAAAAATTCATAGAACTATTAATGAATGACTAATGACCAATGTCTTATGCCTGCGTAGATGATGGGAATTTCTAACAATGAAGATAACAATGAGAATCATCCTACCCCAGTAAATGGATTGCTACCAAAAACACCTGCTAATCAAGTTAGATGTCCTCAAGCGATCGAATTTGGGAAATATGAGATCGAGACCTGGTACTCTTCTCCGTATCCTCAAGAGTATGCCAGGTATTTTAATTTTTGAATGCGAGGTTTGGATTTAAATAGGTTCTCAATTATATTTGATCAAGGTTTTAACCCGGATTATTTTCTTTCTAGGTTAAACAAATTATTTCTGTGCGAATTTTGCTTGAAATACACAAAATCAAAAGCGATCCTTCAAAGACATTTGAGTAAATGTCAACTACGTTATCCTCCTGGAACGGAAATTTATCGCAGTGAAGATATATCTGTTTTTGAGGTGAGCCTTTGTCAAATCAATAAACCGAAATAAATTACTGCGAGCTGAATTTTCATGTTATCTCGCAATTGGGATTCAGGCAATTTTAATTTTTATATCTTTGTCTGTAGGTGGATGGAAATAACAACAAAATGTATTGTCAAAACTTGTGCTTACTGGCAAAATTGTTTTTGGATCACAAGACACTTTACTATGATGTAGAGCCTTTCTTATTCTATGTGCTAACCAAAAATGATGTATACGTAAGTGAAAATATTGCCAAATTCCTCTCACAATTCTGCATCCATTTTGTACTTTGTACTTAGTAATGTACTTAGTATTGTGGTGGTAATGTACAATTTTCTTATAGGGCTGCCATCTCATCGGATATTTTTCCAAGGAAAAGTTATGTCAACAGAAATATAATGTGTCATGCATAATGACATTGCCACAATACCAACGCCAAGGCTTTGGGCGATTTTTAATCGCATTCAGTAAGTTGTTTACTATTCGTCACTTGTTTTTATATATTTTTTAAATTGACCGTAACAGAATGTATCTAATTACTTTTTAATATTTATAGGTTACCTTTTAAGTAAAGTGGAGGGCCAACTTGGTACGCCTGAGAAACCTTTATCCGAATTGGGGAAAGTTTCCTACCATGCATATTGGAAATCCTGTGTACTAGACTATTTGCATAAAGTGGGCAAAGTACCTTCCCTTACTATTGATGTAAGTTAATAATTAAAACAAGTTATGTGTGTGTATCAAGGTTTATGTGACCTTATTAGTGTTACCAAGAGCAGATTGATACAATTTTAATTTTTTTAAACAGCAAATCAGTCAAACCACTGGAATGTGTGGACAAGATATTGCGACGGCACTACAACTGTTGAACTTTGTTAAACGGATACCTGATCCCAATAATAGTAGAGGTTACAAAATAGCTATAAGTGTGGACTGGAACCAAGTGAATACACATGCTGAGCGTATGGCTGCACGTGCCGGAACGATCCGCTTAGATAAGGAAGCATTGCGCTGGAAGCCACTTGTATATAATAACGTGGAGGATGAGATTCCGAATAGTAGCAGTTCTGCAGACGGGTCACCAAATGAACCTTCAGATGTAACAAAGACAGCCTCACCCATCAGAAAGACACCAGTTGCTGCTGCTGTGTCTTCGCTGGACAAAAAGGCTGCAGATGTGGTCAAGTCACCTGAAAAATTAAGAAGAAAGTCAAGGCCAGATAAATTAACTATTGTGAGAATCGAGAAGAGAGACGGTAAAAGTATTAAGAAGGAAGTTATTAGTAAAATTTGCACAGAACCCGGTGATAAAAGAAAAGGCAAATCAAAGAAGGAATCTAAGAAAGAAAGAGAGGCAATTCTCATTCAGACAATCAAGAAAGAAGAAAGTTCTGAAGAGGAGGAGGATGAGGATAAGGAAAGTGAGGATGAAGATTCAGAAAATGACGAGCTGACCACTGGAAGTGGCAGTGAAAACGAGCCAGACAATGACGACGATGACAGAGATCATGGCGACGCTGCAGATGGTGACAATGACGACGATGATGATGACAGTGAAGATGATAGTAAGCAAGTTAGTAAATCTAAGAAACAAAAGCCGAAATCAGCAAGAAAATCTTCATCTAAATCTTCATCGGGCAAGAAGCGTAGCGACATTTCCCCGTTAGTTGAGCCAGTTAAAACTTTAGCAACGTTAGTTAACGGCTCGATATTATCCGCTGGGAAGAGAAGTCGAAAACGTAAACCAACGATAGACTCTTTTGACGACGACGATCAAGATGACAAATTCAAAGATAGAATGCTTGGAAAAGTGCTCAAAGCCAGAGCAAAGAAAGTAGCCAACTTAGAGGAAGAAGAAAATGCTCATGCTCAGACTCAAGTAGTCGTCGTAGATTCAAAGCGTTCCCGCCGTCAAAGCGCGAACAAAGACGAGAAATCGGAGCCAAAGACTCCGGTAGTAGTGAATGAAATTGAGCAAGTAGCTGTTATAATTGATGACAGTGAGAAAACTGTAGAGAAAATCATTTCACCAGTTGAAAATCGAAGTGCTTCAAAAAATGTGCAACAACAACCATCCCCGGTGCAGGAGAAGGCAGCACCTACGATTGTTGTAAGACGATTGGACACTGCTAGTGAAAATGAAGATGGAAAGAAAGAGAAAACTCCTGGGAGTGCTACAGGAGAAAAAGATGAGAAGGAGAAGGAAAAAGTCGATCCTGAGAAACAGAAAAAGGATCGAGCGGAAAGATACAATCGTCGGTTGTCAAAAAGAGTTTTAGATGGTCCTGAAGAGGAAGATGATTTAACGAATTGTATTGCGAAGAAAATGGCATCATTTGCTCATTCTCAACTTCAAGTGGATTCTCCTATGAGTGTTGGATCCATGATGAAAAAGAAGAGGAAAGAAGATTCGAACCCTGCATCTGTGAGCAGTGGCAGTGGGACGAATCCGGTTGTCAAGAAAAGTAAGAAAATGAGAAGATTTAAAGGGTATAAGTATTGGGGAGCACCACCGTCAAGTGCGAAAAGGAAGAAAAAGCCCGTGGCGATCGTGGCTCCTAGCTCATCCGTAATGCTCGCCCAAGCACAAGAGTTAATTGCAATGGATACAAATGGATCTGTAGACCACAATGAGCCAAATCCAAAAATGGACGTAGATTTTGAAAAGGAGAAACTTAATGGGAATGCTAATGACTTGAGTTCAGACTTCGAGTGTAATAATAAGAGTGGAGGAGGCTCCATCCCTTCCAATAAAGATCTCCCGAAAATGGACGATGACTTTTTCGATCAGGATTTTAGTGAGCTTGATAATGGAGGACTGTCAAATAAAAATGACAGCATTGATGGCGCCTTTTCACTAGCAAATAATATATGTGGCAACAACACTTCTGGCAATAATCCAAGTGGTGGATCCATATTAGATGGAATGGATGAAATGCCCAACAGCATGGAAGCAAACATCGAACTGGAAAATGATAATGACTTCCGCTCGGATTTTGATGAGTTTCGTGGAGATCCGGAAAGACAAAAGGAACCTGACTCAGAAAGTCTTCGAGTTATCCCTAGTGGTCCTTCAAGTTGTAATACCGTTTATGATGACTCTGATTTAAGTAGTCAGCTAAGTGTACCTCCTCCTACTGGCAGCAGTAATAATAGCAATGGGGGAATTTTTGATGGAGAAACTAATAACCGAAGCTCATCATCTTGCAGCAGTGGAGGAAATCTACCTACATGCAATTCTCAACAGCAGCAGCAACAGCCAAGTCCTCTGGCTCAACCCCAAAATCAAACTGCCACTACAAGAGCTCCAGTTCTAGTAATGCCTCCACAGCAGTCTCAGACTCAACAGCAGTCCACTACTGTTCAGCAAAATCAGCAAAATTATCAGCAACAACAAACACAAATTCAACAGCAACAACAACAGCAGCAACATCAAAATCATCGAAAAGGTACTCATTTAGAGTTAATTGGAAAAATAAATGTACTTAGAATTTAAATAATTATAAATTCTTACTTTATTGAAATTTTAAATTTTCTTGCAGTGACTATAACGCAATCCCAATCGAATCAAAATCATATATCCTCTGGAGGATCCACACCGTCGCAATCATCTTGCCAAGTGGTTCAGCAACAAGAGATGCACAATATGGGCTACTCTAGTATGACACCTCAGCATAATATGTCTGTTCAAGGTTACGCTCACGTTCACAGTAATCAATCCTGTCCTCCGGGAAGTGTAGAAGCTCTGGATCCTTCTCAGGGGAATCTGGAGTCTCCTAATTCAATCGGAAGTGCTGGCTCTGTTGATAATCATTCTCACGGACCTGCATCTGTTGAAAATTATCATCACTCCCAACACCACCATCAACAACTCTTCACGGAATCCTGCAGCGGAGGTCGAATTCCTCATTCTCCCATGGTTATGTGCAATCCTCCAACTCCACAGCCACAGCAAACACAGCAACAGATTCATATTAGCAAACCACCAACACCACAACAGCAAAGTAAGCAAAGACCCTTTCATGTTTCGTCTCTTATTAATATTAACAAGCATATTTGCGTTTTATAATAATTTTCGAAATGTTTTCTGCGAATTTGTTGATAATTTTGGAAATGTTTCGGAGAAGTTGGTATTAATCGTCAAATCGTTTGATTTTCTCAGATATCAACCATTATGCTAATTCATCTCCAGCTACACCACAGAGCATGTCGATGCACCATGCGTCTCCTCCGACTATGCATCATCATAATATTTCTCAGCCGTCTCCTCCAACACCCCAAAGTTACCATCATCCATCTCCACCTGCACAACAACAGCAGGTTCAGCAATCACAACTCCTTCAGCAAAAACAAGTAGTACAACAGCAGCAACAACAACAGCAACAAAGTCTTCAACAGCAAATGTCTCCTCATGGAAGTACAAATAATATGGTTTCTCAAGGCTCAAACTCTCCGCAGAACTTGACCCACTATCGACATCACCAACAACATCAGCAACAGCAGCAGCAGATGTCACCGGGTAGAATGAGCATGAATCAACCACCAATGTCCCCTCATCCTACTCAACAAGTTCAAATTCCCCAAGGAGCTAACTCTCCTCAAAACATGAGTCACTACCATCTTCCACAGCAGCAACAACAACAGCAATCCCAAACGTTGAGTCAACAGCAGCAGCAAATGATGAATTATCAGCAACAACAGCAGCAACAGCAACAGCACCAAACAAATGTAGCTCATCATTCGTCTCACTCATCGCATATTAGCCATGCCACCAGCGTCATTCAGCAACGAACCATGACACCCTCTCCAATTATGTCACCTGCTACTCAGACACACTCACATCATCACAATTCTCACAGTCAAGGACAAGGTAAAACTTTTTCATCAAGCCTTATCATTATCATTTTATATTATTATTATCATTTAATTAATTCCGGAATATTAAGAATTTGTACACACTCTCATCATCACAATTCTCACAGTCAAGGACAAGGTAAAACTTTTTCATCAAGCCTTATCATTATCATTTTATATTATTATTATCATTTAATTAATTCCGGAATATTAAGAATTTGCCAATTTTTTTCTTTGGACAAAAAACATCCATTTCTGAATAATTATCCAAATATTTCGCCAAATTCACTCATTTTTAATACATTGAGATATGCCCAAATTAAGATCAAGAATTCGTTAATTTATATTTGTGTCTGGTGTATGATATAGGTCATCAAATGGATAGCAGATATGGTCACGCTCACAACTCTATGGGTCACCCGACGCCGGCCAGTTCTCCATTTCCCGCGTACCATCAATCTTCTTCCCACTCTCAATCTTCATCCCACGTCCACCATCCTCCAGTCGCCCCTTCACCTGCCCCAGTAGCAACTCAAGCCCACCATTCTTCTGGAACTCACAATCGCTCCCATTCCTCTTCTTCCTCAGCTGCGGCCGTGTCTGCTGGAAATTCAGGAGCGACTTCCGGGAACCCCGCCTGTAGTCTGACAAAATTACAGCAGTTGACAAGTGGGATAGAAAGGTGTCAATCGATTCCGCCTCCTGTTGCGAACTTGACTCCCCCGCCCCAATCTCCACATCATACTCTAACTCCTCCTCCTAACATGAGTATGAGCATGAATTCAATGAATGTGAACATGCAAAGATCTCATGTGTCGTCCACTGCCTCAATAGCAGCTCATCATCACAACATCCACTATCAGAAATATTACTCCCATCAAGTGGTCCATTCGCAGCACCACTCTTCCCCAAGTTATCCACCACGATCAGCCTCGGCTGCTCCTGCTCCAATCAGTGCGATAGCCAATCACAACCATGCTCTCAATTCGAATGCAAATGTCGCCACTTCTTCTTTGTCACTGACACAAACTTCCTCTTCATCTTCGAAATCCAAGTCTTCAAGAAGCAACTCTTCTGCAATGGCAAATAGTAGTGCTGCGGCGGCGGCAGCCTGTGCTGCTCAGACATCTCAGCAACAGGCGTCTTCACAATCTGGACAGTCTTCTGCGTCGTTGTTACCCCCGAATTCCCCGTTGGCCCATAATGTAAATATCATGCAATATGGACATCATTATTCCCAGTTTGCAGCAGCGCAGTTTTATCCGGGATATTCTCATGCTATGCAAATGTTTGGACAAACTGGGCACTCCCATGCAGGATCTGCATCTGCACAAGGTCAATACCAAGATCCGAGATCCGGACAAACAAACGCATCTCTCTATTCTTATGGCCACTATTCAACGCATCCATCTCTAATGCCTCAGTTGAACCCAACTATGAGACGCTGATTGTTTCCTCGGCTATTTTTGGACTTTAAATTGTGATTTTCATCTTTGGACTTGGCTTCTGTGTTTTAAGATAGAGTTCTTAATAGCTAATTATTATTATTACTGTAATTTTTCAGCTATAGTAATTATTATTGACTTTCAACTTAAAATTAGTTTAGTTCTACTTCTACACTATACATAATATAGGTAAATAAATATTATGTAGAGGGAATTCTTTGTTTTTGTGATTTTAGTTTTTGAGCATGTCGTTTTTGAGAAACTGACTTGAGGTCAGACATCACTGAATGCTATGATTTACTTGTTCTTCTGAGTATTAATACATTGATAAGGGTGTTATTTATACAATTATAAATACATAATAGTACATGCATTTACTACATATACTAAAAGTACTACTACTACTCACTACTCACATCACTATGTATAAATTGAATACATTATAGAATTCTAATCTGACTAACCACACATCGAAATGTTTATAACAAACTAACTGTAAGGGAATATGTACTAGGTATACTATAATTATATTATAGCCATTTCATGTTTGTGTACTATAGGTACTATATAATTAAGGCAGGTCTTATTATATAACTGGTAAAATTGTAGAGAAAGATACTCAAGGAAAATTGTAAAGATTTGAAGATGACATCGTTGATCTAGGTTAATATTAATAGCATTAACATTCGCTCATTATTGCACGCAAGCATTAATACAACTAACTAACCCTAGCAGCTTACCGGCTTTATTTTTTGTGTTGACAAAACAAACGAAAATATAAAAATGTGTAAGTGCAGTCCAGATTTAGTGAAGTAGAAATGGGAGAAAAGATTACAACACAATTCAAGTGAAATATCTGCTGTGATGCAAGATTTTAAATGAATCTATTATTCATGTGACATAATATTGTTAAGTACGATGCTAATGTTGATAAATTATCTAAGCTATTCGGTATACATGTAAATACTTGAGCAGTGTGCATTGTAATAATATTAATTATTAGTAAGTTAAAGTTGTGTGTATATAATATTGTTGAACATGTTATAGTTATTGTATGCATAAGATATTCATGATATCAGTTAGATGCTCTTGTTTTTCTTTAGAATCAACCCAAGTGACCGTTCTTTAAAAGTGGTTCCTTGAGAATCAGTTAGGTATTGATGTTTTCCTGAGTTAATTGGTTAAATAGTACTAAGTATTACCTAATATAGCGTAATATTATTGTAGGTATACATATACAAGTACTGCTTATAATATTATTGTAAATAGGTATAGTACATATACATACAAATGTGTTATATAAGTACGATTGTTGCCGATACTTATACTTGTAATGTATTTACTTCAACTGTAATTTAGGTAACTGTACAGAAGTAATACTAATAAAATATCATTATCACTTATTCATTCTATGGTATGATAATCTATGATATTATTGTAGACTATTTAACTAGTTGCAACAAATGCCGTGAATCTTGAAAAATTAACTGTAATATGTAATAAAGATTATAATAGAACAGAATAAATACTTCAATTATTGAAAATCTTTCAAAGTACCTACCTTCTAATTTCACACGGACTATTCATGTCATAAAGTTACGGAAGAAAACATTTCATATATTTCATTCTCTTTTTTCACTATGTGAAGCTACCGAATAGCTGTACGGCTGTACCTAATAAGTACCTACAAAAGGTCGCAGATTACAATTTTTAATACTCATTCTCTATAGTTAAGGTTTTCATCACATACGTATAATATTCATTCTCATTATCAGTTGATCGTGGGCTACTCGTCATGGTCAGACATACGAGTGCAGTACATGGAATCTGAGATAATTTAATACTGATCCAAACTTATAGGAAATTCTTATGCACATAGAATCATTGCAAATTGCAATGGTTTTCTCGCAAATTGCACTAATGGTGCAATTTACATATTATTGTATAATATTAATATTGCATCAATTGGGTATGTATACCTAACCTAGGTATATACATAGTAAGAGGAACGGGCTAATTGGTATTGTATACGGGTAGTCAAGGGCGTATTGAGGGGGGGGG
>JABASI010005269.1:0-12568 GCA_019776505.1 Tomocerus nigrus | reverse complement strand
TTTTTTATTTGAGTCACATAAAAAGGTGCGACACGTATTTCTGCCATTCAGATGAAAACTTTGAAAATTTTGGAAGGTTGTGAGCATTCTGGATAATTTATCTGTCGATCTCAATCAAATTTTCCCATTTTCATCCATTACAGATCTATTTATGTGCTTGCTTTTTGCTTCTGGTGGAGTGGGAAATGATAAAGCAGGGCCAAGTCACACCGACCTTAAATAGTCAATTGATTCTTGGAACGGTCTAATCGGTTAGATATTGTTTTTGAGATTTGAGAGATTTGAGAAGTTGAGAATATTTAGCTACTGTACAATGAAAGGCTGTTGGGCAGGTAGGGGAAGAAAAAGTGAGCCTACCAACGTAGAAGGCGTTGTCCACGGATGAAGATAGCTGCAGTTGACTGTTGTCTGGTTCTACTTCTGGAATTGTGTTGTCTATCTCTGGGAGAACTTCAGGATCTGACGACGTCGCGTCCCCATCAGCAAATTGCTTTCCACAATTCGAGTACTCTGAAATAAATCAAGGATTGAAATCAGACTCGGACGACATTTACAAAAACACACGAGCAACAACAAGACAATGAGCAAAAGTATCTCAAGCAAAATATTCACGAGTGTAATAATAATAATGCATGCCGCTGTCGTAGTTACTTAGCTGAAATGGGGATTTAAGCATCGATTCGTTGTTTATTAATTACCTTTAATTCGTCTGGTATCATCGCACTTCATCTGAGTGACTTTTATGCTCCATTTATATTGCTCTCGGGAACTTTGAACAATGGACAGAAGAGTCAGTGGGATGCGATGTCTCGAATCCACAGGAACAATCGCTTTCAAAATATTATAAACATCATCCATTTAAAGCTCAGACATTTCTTTGAAGTTGACATACGAGCAATATTATTATTCCCTATACACATCTTCCCCTAGGAACATGTTTTCTATTTACTTGGTTGCAAGTCTTTTCAATTGGGAATCACATTTATATATCATCATACTTATGTAGTCATAAATCTTTTTACTACAATTTTTAATTTGTCGGGCATCCTAACATTTATCAACTATAGCCACCAACCCACCATGTGTGTCGTGTTCACTTTACAATTACAAGGTGGGCAAAAAGGAAAAAGACTGCAATTAAGTGATGTTCTCAGTATTTTATACGTGTGTGCTTAGAGTATTGAAATTCTAAGGGTGTCCTTGAGTTTGTAATGCACGTGTAAATCGCATTGCCAGCAATAGCTCGTTTTATTGTGCATGAATTACCTATAAGGACATCATATAATTTATCTGGGATGTGTAGCAGGTAGGTAGTTAATTGAGGAATTTCAATTGAATGCCATCCATTGGTTTGCGTCAACCAAAAACCGTGTAACTTCACGTAGGTGGCTAATGTTGTATCCAAACGTCATGGAATTTATTATCCTATGACCTACGTGAAGTTGTAAGCATGTAAACCAATGGATAACATCCAAAAACCCATGAATTCCAGGTAGGAGTGTATGTAACAGATAGAAAGGTGGTGGGCGAGAGGCGAGAGTGTGTGTAGGAATTTATAACGTTGAAGGGCACTTACTGCTGTAGCCGGTGAGTTCTCCACACCTGGGAAATGCTGCTCCCTCCAATGAGTTCATGATAAGAAACTGATCAATATTGCACAGACCTCGATCCAACGGCTTCGTCGTGTTGAACTCCTTAAAGTCCAATCTGATAAAAGGTGACAAGGAAAATTAGAATATTTCTCTCCTTTTTCATTTTGCATGGAATTGCACAATGAGAGCTGCAGGAGATAAATGGGCCATAAATTCCTAATGAGCCAAGAGTTTTTTTCCGTACCTGATGCCACAAACTCCAGGCTGGACGACCACCTCGTATTGACAAATCAGCGTTCCAACAGTAGGACCCGGGTAGTTGGGCGATTGGAAATGAGATATGAGCTGCTTGGTTACTTCGTTGCATGTCTTTTCAACTGGAAAATAGCAAGGACATTAATGGAACTGACATTCTTAAGAAAACTTTTTCATTTCAGTGGGCATCAATCATTAATTGCACTTACTACCTCATTGCAAATTCATGCACCTGAGCTCAGCATTTAGAAGACATAATGGGAAACATGAGTGTGCAAAGTTGCAACCGATTATTACATGAATATAAATAATTCCTTCCTGCACACCTTCCTTTGTCCACATCGTTTAAATGAAATTAAATGAGTTACACCTGGGTGGCTATGTACGGTTGCCTAAATTAGAATAGCTAGCTGAATAAGGATGGGCTTAAGGCTGGTATAGAAGTACGTACGACTGGGTCCGGGTCATTTTTAAACTTTCGCGCATATTTCAGTAAATAAGAAATGGAATTGAAAAAAGTTCATTGATATTCAAAGACAAACTATTTACGTAGGACGGGAATCTCTGAAATTGTAGAATTTTACATCCGCAGCCACGTGAGAATTTTTTGAAAACTAAAAATAATGTTTTTTAAACATCACATCTACAACAAGAACTGCCGTAATAGTTAACCGATGTTGAATTGGCTTTTTTATTTGAATTCCTCGGATAAATATCTCGGACTTATTGCTCCCCGAATTTCAATTTGTACTTTGGTTTGGCCGAAATCGGGTCGTAACGTCTGCCCGCCTATATTTCCGTCACAAAAATAATTAAAAAGAAAACTAATTTAATTGTAGCATCATTTTAGAAATCAATTTTAAAAATCTAAGAGCAATATGTCCGAGGTAAATAGTCTAACTTTGATTAGCAATCAACCTTTTCCATTTAGTATTTATTGAGGTTTCGTTGTAGAGACGGAGTGGGAAAACCAATGTTAAGCAACGTTCTTCAACCAACCTTAACACAATGTAGCTGGACTGCGTTGCCATAGAATTGTGAGGGAAGGTTCCTCTGATTGTTTTCATATCAAAATAAAACTTTTCTTCGACTGGAGGCAAAAAAACGAAAATTTCCTACACTCAATGTTTAATGTAGTGCACAGCTACATGCCTTGGTCTTAACAGCAGAAAATAAATGTTTTCTACATGCTGTTCACATTTATACTATGCAATGAGAAGTATCCGCATTTGAGAAAGGCTGTCCGAGTATTCATTCTTTAAAATAATTTCTGCAAGTTGAAAGTGGTGAAAATGGAGTCCAGGTTTCAGAAGAGTGAATCCTAAGCCAACGATTTATGCCACTGGCAACTATGGTTGGAATGCAAATATCACGTCTGCAATTTACATTTTTACTAGTTTCGTCCGATTTTAATGAATGCAATGTAGAAAGCTAAGCTATTTTGTTCAAGTGTTCATTTGACTATTATAATTGACCTGGTTTATCATCACTCACTACCCAGACAATGAACATTATTAAATGTCATGTGGCTAAGCTCTTACAATGCCGCAACAACTATTGTCTATCGGTGGCGAAATAAATTAGTGAATTGACCTCACTTTCCGCCTCCACTTGTTTAATATTAATTGTTTTCACGAGCTACAAAATAGAAGAAAATTCTGAGATAGATAGATTTCTGGTGTATTATAATGTTGTAAATAAAAATCATCGTAATATTTGATTGTGCTCGTTTAGGCCTCCGAAATAAATCCATTTACTACCATTAGCCTCTGCTAGTCCATTCTAGTCTCATGTAAGTCTACAGAAAAATATTTCATTTCCATGCTCAATGTAATGGATACGTAATGTATGTAGCAATAAAAAGTCGTCAAAAATACATTTCAACAAAGATGGAACAGACTATGGTCATAATAATATTATAGTTATGATAATTACATTTCGTCACCGAATGTTTCTGGAGATTGGCGTAAAAGGGGAACAGAGTTGGAGTGGATACTTGCTACAGATACTAAATTATAACGAAGAAGGGGAGAAACTACAGTAGAACTGCCAAGCACAGTTATTATTAGCAACGGCTTTTGCAGTTGCATTGATGTTCTGTTTCTAATGTAAATGTAGTTGCATTGTGCACAGCTACGTAACATATTATTATTCCTCAACCACATTAAAGTTACAACAATGAGCACACAATGAATGATGAAGCTCCTGAAGAACTTCTGCCTATAGCCACCTTTTTGCCTGAAAATATCATTTGCTATAAATCTTGACATGCACGACTAAACAGTAAATAGATGATAAAACTGATTAATACAACTCGTGGGTGGCTAGAAAAACCAGAGGTCAATATTTTTAAAGGGTGTCCGCGAATGAACTATTTATAGCCGCCACGAAACCTGCAATAACTTTCCAAAACGGATGGATGAAACTAAAAGACTATGGTGTAAAAATAGTTCACCCACGGACGGTTCAACTAATTCCAGATATACGGTAAGTCAAAACCCCTCATCCCCGCCCCTCTCAGGACTTCAGATTCAAAGTCACACAAATCGTTTCGAAGCAAACACATATCCTCTTTCAAATTATCTAATCCTCGTTCAATTTCATCCATCAATTCTATAGTTATTAGAGGTTTCGTGGCGGCTATAGTTCATTTGTGGACTGTGTCATAAAATTAGTCTGAATTCTTTGACTATCTAAAAAAAAATTGTTCTATTTTTTAGCTGTTTAATTTAAGTAACTACGCAGGCTTCTCGTTGAGGATGATTACACTATACGGTGAAGTGTGCAGTGTGCCTAGAAAGAATTTATTAATTTTCCGTTCGGATGAGATGAAATGAATGAGAGATGAGATTAAATGTTTCTTACAGCTGCAGCAAACGCCACTTCCGGGGCAAATGCCTTTGGGCATTCCTCCTAAGCTGACGCAAGAAGCTGGCTGGAGACAGACGGTGGGACAGGAGGGATGTTGATATTGGAATTGGTTGTCGTTGAAATGGATATCACTACGGGCGTCTCTGTCGTCCCGTCCACGGAAGTTTCCGCCTATTCTTCCCCTACCTCCTCCTCCTCCCAACAAAGCCGGATTTGGATAACCAGGACCCGGACCCGGGTAGACTACGGGAAATATTAGCGACTCCGAATCCATCACAGGTTGCGAGGAAAAACAAAACGTGAAGAAAGGAAGCAATCTGAAAGAATCAACAGGTGAAATATTTTCCTTCGCCAGAAATGCAAATGAGGCGCTTGCTTTTGTATTAAATGTGTGAGTGAGATGAATTGATGTTATCTTACAATGCAATGCTCATCCAAAGTGACTTCCCCTTCATTTTCGTCTTGTACAGATTCTCAGCATCCGGACAGTCTTTTCAACAGATTCAGATTCCTTCTTCTTCGACTTGCTCTATTTATACAAGTGGCGGATAATGGATGCGGATTTGGAATTTATTTTGCGACTAGAAATGTTTGTTTGTTTTTTAGTGGCCGATAACACTTTTTTACTAGGCTGGATTTGTAGGAGATGACTGTTTCTACTTAATGGACTATAAAATGATGAGAAAGAGGGTAAATACACTTAGAAATTGCATGGCTTTGTTTAGTAGCAGAAATGGTGATGGATGATACACTTTGGTGTCGTAAATAGTCGAGAGTGTTCGTAATCACTTGTCAACAACTTTCCGGATCCCTGAAAACGCGTCTATTAATTTTGTTGTGAGCTGAACTGGAAGTGCACTATTATTATTTGTTTGTCTTCAGTCTTGTGTTTTTTAAACAAAAATTTCCGTTCTTCTGTGTACACATTCCTTGTTTCACATGACAAACAAATAATTCTTCTGAAACAGTTGGCCTCTTAAATATTAGCGACTACCAACTGATACAGTCACTTGTTTCTTTTGCACAACAACTGAAGTGAATAAACAAGATGAGACAATGAATCGTTGAGGGATGATTTTCAGTTTGATGGAGTCCTGCTCAACGGTAGTCAGCTTGACGAGAAGAATGTTTTCATTTCAGAGAGAGAGAGGAATGGGATGATGGGAGAGTATGTGAGATTGAAGGGAGCTGAAGCTAAAGACGTGATTTATTTTAATGGAGTGTTTACTGTTTTACTAGTTTAACATAAATAATTATTATTCTAACGAACTGGTCAGTGTCAGTTTGAATCAACTCACTTGTTCTTCTTACTTAGTTGCAACTTATTGGCATTCAGTGACTGACAGTTAAGTCTGACTAGCTGTATAGCCAGGGAATACAAGTAAATAGTGACTAGTGATTCCTAGGATAATATTATACTCACGTAGGTAGGTAGGTGGTTATTTACTATAGAGACGGACAGACAGACAGATGTATATAGTCAACCAGTGAGTCTCAGGAGGCTGTGACAAGAATATGAATCAGCTCTCTGCACAAAAACACAACAGACACACACACAGCAAGGGGCACTGTAAAATGTCTGTGTGTGCGAAATAATGATGTGCTTGGTCACCACTTAAAATATGCAGATTGTCGAAGAAGAGCAAGTGATTGATCTCAATCTGGTCCCTTCTTCTCTGAAACGCAACGCAACGCAACGCAACACGGTGAGAATGGCAAGATGAGGGAGTGAGTGACAGACTCAGATCATCTTCATCACAACAACAGCAGCAACAGAGGCAGCTACATAGTCATAGAATAAATACAAGTTGAAAGGAGAGCCTGCTCCTCGTATATTATTAAATGTAGCAGAGAGTAGTGTGGATTGGAAGATGAGCTTGAGATGAGACTGTTATTAGGATTTATTTGCCATGCACTGGGATGTGATGTGATGAAGATGAGACGAGAGGAAGATGAGAATGCCACTGTTTACCAACAAAGGTGAGGCAGGCAGGGAACAGGCAATCTATGTAGAGACTAGAGAGATTAGTAGACCTACCAGAAGTCCTCGCTCGGCCTCACATGTGTTTGGGGCAGAAAAGAAATGCGAGAGAGAGAGAGAGAGAGAGAAGACTGAGTGAGTGAGTGAGCTTGTGGGATTTCGCGATTATTACGGCGAGGAGTGCAGTGGCTGAGTGAGGTGAGGAAGTGTCAGAGCCAACTCAACTTTTCTTTGGCTGAGCATGGCTTGGCAATTGACAGCGGCTGATGGAAATAAAATTCCAATAGTCAAATACAGGTTCCTTCTTTCCCTTGCCACTCCACCTCCAACCTCTGCTCAGCCAAGACTCATAACACTCCCTTCCTTTGCCTTGCAGAAATAAATTGCCAAATATCCATCACCATTACTGCAACTACAGTCACACAGCTGCACCACGGCCTAACAGACCCTGCCACTTTGTAGACCACCAACAACCACCATGCACCAACAGCAACTGACATAATATAAACGGCACAGGCTTGTTGTGGTGGATGAAATCAAGGGGTTCCCTTTAATTCCACTTTCCAAAAATCCAACGACCTTTAGTTACGGGTTTTGTTAGTAAGGATTGCAAGTTTGCATTTTGAGTCAGGATTCGTATTGACACACTCTGTCCCAGCAGAAGTTGACTGGGCTCATGTAAAACTTCGCTTAAAACCAGTGTTTGATATTAGCCGGCTTTTTAAGATTTTTGCCTGCCAGCCATCAATTTTAGCCGGCTAAATTGGTCAGTGGCCAAAACGGCTAATGACCAAAAACAATGTAAAATAATTTTGGCCAACCGGAAAAATGATTTTAGCCGGCTAAAAGACCATTTTTGCCACTACCATTTTGGCCACTAGCCAGTGGCTAGTCAAACACTGGTTAAAACGCTGCAATTGCTTAAATTTTCATTCCTTACTCGATGCGATTTCCTTTATGTCTTAACATTCGTAGTTTTATTGAAAACCCTGAAATATTCTATCCTTTAACGTAATCGCGCCTAATAAATGTGAATGACTTTTTAGGTGGCGGCTGTTGATATAAATTAGTCCATTACTAATTTCTAGTTATTTCTATTATTTAGCCAGTTAAATGGTGCGGATGGAGAAGGGCACGCGACGGCCGACGAATCTCGGGCTCAGAAGACATGGGCTCTGGGCATGTATGTGTAATAATAAGTAGAGACTAATAATAATATGCGTTTCTGGTATTAGTGGTAAAACTATGTCCAATGTCCAATTGCAGCAGGTTGCAGGACAACTTTGGATCGTGTGCCTCGATTTGCTGTCCTTGTGGCCTATATTGCTCCACTCCACACACACTGCCCTTCCTTGCCATTATCATCTCGTCTCCACTGCCGCATAGTCCTCATCAACGTCTCTCACTCACTCACACACACATCCCTGCACAATTAGCCGACCAGTACTAGCGCCACTAGATAACTTCTACATAGTAACTACTACCTTAATACTAACTAACTAACTAACTACTGCTGTACTTTTGTAACTACGTACATTACATATACTCAGGGAACTAACTAGCCCCTTTTTCTGGTTTTGCCTTTTTTGTTTTTGGGAAAAAGCAAAGCAACCAAAAGTAAAAAAGGCGCCTTTTTTGCTATTTTACAGCTTTTACAGTTTTTGACAGTAATTTTTTACAGGGGTTATACCAATATATAGGGATAGTTGTCACATCAGTTACTTTCCCCGTTGCCTTTCACTTTACCTGTAGATAAAAAGCAAAAAGTGTACCAGGCATTGCTTTTTGTAAAACAAGGTTGCTACTTTACTCTTTTTAAAAAACGTATTGCTTTTTTGTTCCCCAAAGAAGAACTACCTATTCTCGGCGCTTAAAATAATTAGACTGAAAAAGGTCCTATGCCTCATTTTTCATGGAATTATCCTATTTCTGTAACATTTTTAGTTCCTGAAATTTATGCGTAGTTAAGACTTTGCTTGGTAGACTAGATTTTAGCTGAATTTTGGGCCACTGAGCATAAGAGGGATTAGCTAAGGATAACAGTGTCTCTGTGTGTGCCTCCAATTATCCAATTCCATACACTCGGCTGGCAATCACTTGTTTAGTTATTCATTGGGAGGAGGGAGGGACGGATGAGCAATGGCAATGGCAATGTGTCACATACAACGACAACTTCACATCAACCTGCAAAGTTCTTGCTGCAATGCCGCCTGCCTTTGTGCCCTCTCCTTCCTTTTCCCTTTTCCTCGTTCGCTTCAACCGACGACGACATTCAATTTCCATTCTTCTCTCCTTCCGATGTCCTGAGTGACTAGAGTGACATGTGCAATCAATTCCGCTCTTCTATGCAATTCCATGCATTTGCCTTCATAAGCACCCTTATCTAATCCATCCATCCATACGTACACCAAAAATACAATTTCCAGACGTTCATAACTAGCTAGTACCTAGATACACACACCTACATAAGTATACGTATTTACGTACTCAGTAAATTCATACAAATTGCAATCGCCAATACGTTCTAAAAATGTATCTTGCTGCACCTTTTTGCGTAATATCTTTTTTTTTATGAATGCCACCCTAATTGGCACAGACTTCCAACAGGGACTCTTTTGTGTCAACGGAAATACTAGGAGCATCCTTATCTCTTAGGCAATTGCAGAATGATGATGTCAGGGCAACATGGGCAGCACCTTCATTTCACACTCCTACAGAGCATTCAAAATTTCGACACCCTTTTGGCTCTTGCAAAATTTAAGCCAAACTAACAATTTATATTAGAAACGCAATAGGAATTGCTGCCGTACTTTCTTAGTATGGGACTATTTATTAAAATGGACAATGAGTTTGCCAGCGTTATCTCTGTAGCCCGTGGACCAATTTCGACCATATTCAATAGGGATCGTCAGAGGTCTATATGCAAAGTTTGGTCAACCTCCGTATGGCCTATACGAACGAACGGACGTAAATGTATGATTAAGCTATCTAATTAGTATGGGCGAGCTAAAACAGAGAATTTGAGATTTTATTTTTGAGAATTTGCATGGAATGAATCTTTTCAGTATTCGGTGGCTACGCCCGATTCAGGATATAGCGATGCATTAAATCATTGCCAATATTCCCTTTCAATTCGAGATTCACTGATGACGAACCTGGTTTAATCCAAGGCGTTTCTAGGACGATGATTCTGTTGACTTTTGACAAACAGGGGACGAAGAACAAGTGTTTACTGGTGTAAAACAAAAGGAGAAGCTACGGGACAATTTCTCGCTAGTTCTTTGCTTGGGAGGAACCCGTGACCGAGTTACTTGACTTCTCCTGTCCGGAGTCTATCCCGTGGCTTATCCTGGACCAAGCACTCGCTTTTCATCACCTGACTTTTAGTAAACATCTTTGTCCTAGAAATGCCTTAGGTTTCTTCATTCAAATTCATTTTCCAAAATTGTGTAGGTACATATAATGGTACATGGTCCTTCAAAAGAAAATAGAGAAGTTGTTGAAGGAGGTAAATCTACGTGTATTATTAATTTCATTATAGAATAGGGCAGAGAGGTATTAGCATATCATATATTCTTCATGTAGAAAATAAAATTGTAAAATAGATTCAGAGTGCAGTGGGTAAGGTGTCTTCATTCTCCTAACTTCGTTTTCCAAAATTGAGTGGGTACATGGTCATTAAAACGAAAACAGAGAACTTGTTGATGGACGTACGCTTATGTGTATTAATTTCATTATAGAATAGAGCAGACAACTATTAGCATATGATAATGTATTCGTCGTCTTGCAGAAAATGAAATAGTAAAATAGATTCGCAGGGCAGTGGGTAGGACGCAAAGAATGTGGGTGAGCGGTAATGGAGCTTATTGAATTATGTCGAGAAAGATTAATTCCATTATTGCTGCCTACTCCTTCTACCAGGGCATCAAAAAGGTTGCCTTTTTGATAGCAAAAAGGCAAAAAGCCACATTTTGGCCTTTTTGCTACCTTTTTGGTTTTTTGCCTTTTATACCTTTTGCAGTGCCTTCCCCCACCTGTGTTGCGTCATGGGCATTTTAGTTTTCGTCCAAAATACAAACAAATGTAACTTTTTTCAGTGTTTTGGAGTTCGTTTGTTCATTTCAGACAATAATTATAGTGTAAGTTTCTTGTTTTCTTGATGTTTAAGCTGTAACTAGCATAGTAATTCTATTTGTTTCAGTATCCTTGGGTGCTCATTTTGCCCCAAAAAGGCAAAAAGGTAAGCAAAAAGGCAAAACGGCAAAAAGCCAAAAAGCTGCCTATTCGATGCCCTGCCTTCTACTAATCTGTGTAGAATGAAAGGAGCATTTAGAAACCATTTCTATTATTAGGACAATTACGACGAGTGAGTAGTTACAATTTGTTTGCATTTCCAAATGGGGTACAACACTGTAACGTGTAGCTAAGTGTCGGACGGAACTGCTAGTTCAACTAAACCACTAGGAACTGTTGCACCTAATTATATCAATCTATCTATCTACCTGATCATAATGGCTACGGCTACACCGGCTACAACCTAATTTCGATTGCCTTGCCAAGGGACGTTTATGTACCTATTGCTAAAAAAGTAATGTATTTATGTAGGTAAATGTGAAACGTAGGCACACAGAACACAATAGGCGAACACAATGAACTAGATAACAATGTTGTCCATTGTGATTCGTTCCGTGCTGGTAGTAATGAGTTTGTTGGATAGGAAATTGATCAATTTTCTGTGAAACAGACGCAGAACAGCAAATGCTCATTAAGATTGTGCTTATTACACGGCTTGATGGGTTCACATGCAATAATTTATTCGGTCAGGCAGAGTCTAAGTGCAGAAATACGAGTTGGCCACTTTAATACCATAATCATATCTCCATAACAGTTCGGCACGGAGCCATAATATCCAAGGTTTTCTAACTTCATCCGATTTTGATAAACACACAAGAAATTAAGAAAAGTGGGAAATGACACAATAAACATGATTACCTAGGTATCAATTATTTGGTAGATCTAAATAGTCACAACTACTCGGAACACATTTTTATGACTCTAGTCCAAGTCAAAAGTTGATTTTTGCAGTCAAAACAAAAGCATTTTGTTTCGTTTTCCATCCAAATTTTTAACCTTCCATTTTCCCACCCACTTTTCCCACTGGGAAAATGAGAAGTTTTCACTTGATTAACTTCCCAGCCGAAACCTTGATAATTATTCTAGGTACTTGTGCACTGAATGACATTGAATGCTAAGTCCAACAACAATAGCCGAATATCTCTGAATAGAAGACAAATCATAATTGTGCCCATGCACTATATGCATACATAATTAGCCTGGAAGTATATAGACTACAGCCAGAGCCAAGTGCATAAAAGGCTCACCAATAAACCCTCTGTAGCAAAAAAATAAAAACGGATATAATGCAGAGTAGCGTTTGGGACATAACAATGGTGACCTCCACCTATTGAAAACTGGTAGTGTGTGTATAAGGTTCTGGCGAAATATTTCGGTTCGTTTTTTACATGACCTTATGATGACCGCGATGGCCTTCCCCTATGTGTCTAGTATTTCTTTAAATCGCTGGAATACGTGTAGAAAATTTCAATTCCGTATATCATTGCGTTCTTAAAATTTGCTTAGGATGGCTCAGATGACCTTGCGCTAGTTTTGAACTGGAAGTGGTCCCATTGACCTCTAAATGACACAATTTGAATGGTTTACGTCTATCTGTAAAAATATCGCGCCCATATTGAAAGACGGACAGACAGACATAGGGCATTTCTATACCGAACCGCCAGGCTACTCTGAATAACTGCGGCGTTGTGCAAAATTAGTGGCGAATTAGCTCAACGACAGTTGGCCGGCTCTG
>JABASI010005268.1:0-12568 GCA_019776505.1 Tomocerus nigrus | reverse complement strand
AATTAAATTATATCTAATTATATTAGTATCCTCATGGAAGTTGATTATGGTGTATTTTTAGCTGCATACGGCCCTGAATTAAGTAAACAATGGAAGTTCAGTCTTCACTGTGTAAAAAAGATAACATTATTTATTATTACATGCGACTGTATAGATCGTATTAACTTCCATGGGGTACTAATAACATTTAAACTTTAATCATACAAATCGTTTTATACACTAATAAAGGAGAGTCATCTTACCGAGAGTAGGTGGAGTATAGCCCGAGTGACGCTCTGCCTGATTATGCAGATTGGCTGGAGGGATTCTTCTGTCGATTCCTCCCGTACCGGAATACATGTGTCGATTACCGTCATTTGACGAGTTCCAAAACCAGTTGCCATCGTCACGGTCCACAATGGTAATTACTTCTCTGGGGTTGCCCGTGCTACTGTCCTCTAATATTATTACTTCGTTCTGTTCAAATTAAAAAAGTCATTTAGCAAGAAGTATAATAATTAAGGTTGTCTTGCTTTGCGGAAGACGGGTTGAGGCCAGCAGTTAGAATTCTGGGTGCTATAGTTAGAATCGCCATTTTCCTCTCTAGTGAACATGGAGACGATGATATTTTGAAATATGTGAAATTTGAACATAAAAATGAATTTAAAAAAGTAAGTTAGTTTAAGTAGGAGTTCACTTGTAAACCGAACTAAAAAAAATACTTTCAAGGCAGAATTTATAAAATAGCCCTCATGTTTCCTAGATAAATATACCATCTTTCGAAGGAATTTAGTTTTTTTCAAAATGCTCAAATCGTCTCCAGGAATTTTCCCTTCTCATTTACTATGCAATCTCCGAGCGGGAAAGCCAACGTTCAAAAGCGTGTGTGTTTACAGCACACATCCAAGGATATTTTCAACAACCTCATTTGTTAACCGTTTAATACAACCTTAAGGTTCCATTCAGAGTTAAATGCGAAGTAAATATTTAAATTGATTATTTTAAAATTACGCTTACATTCTTATTTGTAAATTATTGACGATTTTGTATTCGTAAACATAGCTTGTCAATAACTTACCATATCATGTTCGGGATTAGGTCGTGATGGACCTTCGCCTACGCCGGCTTGCATATCTCGATTAGAATTCCAAAACCAACTGCCATCGTCACGGTCCACAATGGTAACTACTTCTCTGGGGGTGGCCGTGGCGGTACTGTCCTGTATTATAATTACTTCGTCCTGTCAAAAAAATATATAGCGCAATTATAATAAATAAGGTTCCATTCAGTATTAAATAAGAAATAAATATTTGAATCAATTAAAAGATACATTTGCATTTCTATTGTATAAATTATATGAGTTTTAATATTCTCAATTATATTATCTCAATCATAGCCAAGCAATAACTTACCATAAAATCGTGTCCGGGATTAGGTTGTGATGGACCTCCGCCTGCGGCTCCATTCGGATCTGAAGACATTTCTCTGCGACAATTACTAACCTGCCAACCACAATAATTTTAACATTATGCAATCGATTAAAATTATAGGATACAATTTTAAGATTACGCTCGCTTTTACTTCCAGAATTATTTAGAGCAAAAATTAGGAAATTTTAGTTTAGATGGTATATTAAATAATTTTGAAAAATTAATTAACATAATACTGGTTATAATAATTAATAAATGGAATAGCTAATCAGCGAAACGCCATCTGCTATACAGGAACTATGGATATAAAATTAGGTAGGTTAGGTAACTAGGTATTCAATAGTTTAGAGCATGGACAATAAATTTAGCAGCATGTTACTAAAATTATGAATTAGGTACACCGGGTGGTGTACCTAATTCATAATTTGTGCAACACGTAATGAAATATTAAGATAATGAAAAATTCTTACTTTTTTGGCAACAAAGTTTCAACCCCTGAAGTTTTTGACAATATTGGTATTGATGGAAACACGGAATGTTTTTTCAGAGAAATATAGTGAAATATTGCTACTTTTCGTCTCTAATTCAGGGACACAGTTATATTCATCAGAGAAACTGAATTATCTCCACATCAAAAAGGAAAATTACCAATATTCCACCATAATTATCTGGAAAAACATTCCAGATTTCATCATTATATATATTATTGTCTATATTTGTCAAGAACTCCAGTAGGAGCCGAAACTTTTTATAGTACATAGTCGGAGGAGTTGTTATAAGCTACAAATACCTCCTCTTTAATAGTGAACCCAATTGAAACTAATACATAGACAAAAAGTCGACGCATATATTTAATAGTTCGTCATTCGTATTAAGGTATTCGTATTACCCAAGGAGAAAGTTTGAGATCCGGAGAAAGTTCTTGTTCTTGTGCATAAAAACCGTGCAGCAGTTAATTATCTTCAGTTTTAGCGAAGGTGGACAATCCTGAACACCTAAACTGGACGAAAGTCACGGTGCCAATGAGGAAAATATATCAAGGGCTTGGATTTTATGGGGTCCCAGAGTCCAAAGTCTTTGTTCGCGCAAATGTTCCTGGTATTTGCCGGTACGACACCACTAGTAACTTAGAAAACGAATTAACTTAAGTCTTCGACAAAGAAACAAGAAAGATAGCTCTAGACAAAGAAAATTCGTACAAGCTGGTGATTTGGACGAGCTCTGGTCAGCTTTGCGAGCTGTTCTCTCCCAGGTTTCATAATAAACACTTTTACTAAAGAACCTATATTATATCCTTAACTACAAACCTATTACCATCGTGATATTTCTGGTAGTTATAAAATATTATTTAAAATGAATATACAAAATTGAATACGAGGACAACAATGCGGAAAAACTAAAGTGGCCCACTCAAAGGGAAAATTCCCCACCCTCCAGAACATCGAAATTAGTTTAGTGTAGACTAAGTTAGATTTAATTAGCGGGTGGGGAAAATTCCTCATCCTACGAGTGGGGCGGGGAATTTTTCTCACCGTTTGTAATTAGGTTGTTTTAAGTTAGGTTACGTTAGGTTAGCGTTTGGGAGGGTGGGGAATTTTTCTGAGATGGTGGGGCATTTTAGTCTGGCCGGACAACAAAAGTTCCGTGCCCGGGACAAGTACAGGGTCCAATGTGCAAGGAAAAAGGCACCAGGTAGCACCATGCACTAAAAATTCTTACAAAATAAATGACTGAAAAATAAGTCATGCTAAGACGTAGTGCGACTCAGTATGAGCGTCTCCAATATTATTTGGCTTTCTATTTAAGTTACCTCTAGTTAAAAATTATATGTTCTCATTTTTTGGAAGTCATACAGCCATACAGGACTTCACAGCAGATTTTCTTTTGTACATCATCCGATATAAAGCAATATAAAGTCAAATTTCGCAATACTTTGACATTCGCTAATGGGCGGGGCAGGATGAAGATGACAAACTGAAAAATAATGGCAGGAATTACACCTGCATCACTCCACTGGGACACGAATGTCAAAGCAAATTATTGCTTTGACCGTATGTCGGATGATGTACTTACAAAAGAAAATCTGCTGTGAAGTCATTGATACGAAATGAAGGCGCGTGACTGTCAGGTCCACCCAGTCAGAGTTGGACGCGATAGTACATACAGATAGAGCAGCTACGTTTGCTAGTTAAGACTTCAGAGTAGCTCCGAATAAAAGTGAAACATTGATATTGATATGCCCAGTTCTCGTCTGCTTCAATTAGAATTGTGGCCACTTCATTAGAAAATCCTCTCAATAAAAATAAATTAATATTACAGATAAATCAAAAGTCAGATTGAAACTCTTTGCATAGAGGACATAATTATTACTATTATTATTATTATTTCGCCTGAATAACATAAGCATTTTGTTTAAATACGAAAATGTAAATATTTAAGTAAAATGAACGGGCAAAATATTTAATTGAAATTAATTTTAATAGGCAAACTACTTAACCCAGTGCTAGACTAACACCAGTACAAACACCCCTACCCCCCCTATCCTATCGGATTCGGTGTAGGTCACCGTTCACAAATTCCAAGCGCGAAGTATGAGAGTGGTGACTGAGTGAGGCGTGAGGAGATGACTTGCATTACTATTGCATTACATAACTCGAAACTCGACTGCGACGTTTGACTGAGGCTGCCGGTGCCGATTGACTGACTCGTGACTAGTGGTGACCCAGCATTGCGATCGCGCTGCCAACTCTTCTTATGTCAATTGTTACCTGTTCACCTAGATTTGTGGCTACCTACAACCTATGACCTACTACTGCTGTCCTGTCACCTGTGCTCACTGTGGAAAATTGACATCTTGCGTCTGGCCATTGTCGCCAACGTGTACAATCTGATTATCGACTTATTGTTGACATTTGTGCGTAAGCTAAAACTTTTATAGTTGATAGTTACTTTTTATTCAGTTTGGTCGTTGGTGTCCAAGACAGTAAATCAATAGATGATAGATATAGTGTAAAGATCTAGTGTCTAGGTATTCGAATCCGAAGGTCCAGGAAGCCGAAGGCCCACGATGCCGAAGCCGAAGATTCGAGGTTCCCAGTATGTAGGGTAGTCAGAAGGTAGGCAGAAGATAGTAAGACCTGACCTTACCTAACCCATAACCCAACCTAAATAAATGAAAGGCTACCGGTTATCTTCGGCTTCGACTGCCTGCTACCTTCGGCTACTGACTGGGAACCTCGAATACCCCGCTTCCGGCACATTCGGTTTCCTGACACCTGATTTGGCCCTTCGGCCCTTCGCTTCTCACTTTCCCGAATGCGTTTTCCTACCCGAAACCTTGTCCAGACGTCAAATCAAAAATATTAACACCGGCAACTAATGCCAACTTTTTTTTGTGATATTTAATTTAAAATGTGAAATTTCAAATTGTTTCAAATTTTTAAACGAGCCCGTTATAACCCTTTTTAACCAGTGTGAGTAAACTCACGCAATTGATTATAGTAACTATTAAAATCGCGCACGCCTTATTATAAAAGTATAAGGAATGGTTGGCTAGCTGACTTCATGTCTGAAACCTTCATGTCTGAAGCCATAATCGTCACCATTTTTATATTTGCAGGCAATCAGCTGATTAATATTTAAAATTGCCAATAGTTTCAAAATGACTGAAGAAGTGGCAAAAGCGAACAGTTTATACAGGCAAGCTCAAGTTAGCCATGGCGTGAGTCGAGCACTGAAGCGAAATTATCTGGAGAAGGCGATTATAATTTATAATAGACAAATGGCCAAGACAAAGGGCAACGACACCAGAGCTCGCTCTTCTCTGTTTAAAAATATTGCCATGTCTAACTTGAAATTAGCTGATGTGGTGGACTCAGTGGATGAGCTCAGTGAATTAAGACTAATAACATATCATCTTAAAGAAGCAGTCACCAACTTTTCCAGCTCTCTCTTTCTCAGACGCAATGAAAAAGATTTGATGACATCAGAGTGGGGTGCAGGAGTACAACAACGGATTCTCGATTCATTTGAAATTAGCTTCCGACGTGCTGCTGGTAAGAAATCTTTGCTTTGCAGTTTTTACGGCAGCTGTTAAAATTTTTGCTGTAAACATTATAATATTATAATTAACTGTCTAAAGAATTATTAAATAAATTATGATTATCATTGTCGTATAAATAAAACATGAAAGATTGTTTGTATTGATTACGTCTTATTACACATAATTTATCACTTTACAATAAAATACGAGTTATTATTTATTTTTGTTATTAGGTGGAACTGATAAGGTAAATGAACGACTGCGTTCTTCAATTCTAGACGCTCTATTCCAGGGAATTCCAGCTGATCCATTTTTTGACACAATTCGGGCTTCCTGTCACTTAGCAAAAGCCCAGTATTTCTATCGCCGTTCTGTCGTATCTTTAGAGCAGTAATAATACTTAACAATTTTCCACTATTTTGTTGTTTCATTGTAGGCAAACGAGGTGTTTAAAAATATTATATAATAATTTAGGTTTGATTTTCGTTCGGCAACACAATTTTTGGAGTATTCTAGGGAAGAGACTGAAGAGACTAAAAAGTCAAATCAAAATCCAGATAATGTTCTCATCGGCATCGAAATTCGGGTGATTGAAGATGAAATTCATATGCAGCGTTGTTGCTGCGACTCAGTGCGTGTGCGGTGCCAAGCAGATAAGATCTTCCAAGACGAAGTTATGGAATCGGAGGAGATGAACATTGAGATGATGTGGAATGTTCTGGACATGTACAACTATGCCATTACACTCGCCAAAGAAAAGGATATTGAGAACGAGGCTCTTGCTGTCTCCAGATTGGGTCGCGTCTACTACAAGATTTTCAAGATGAAATGCAGAGCGCATAAATACTACCGACATGCACTTGATTTGGCTCAGACTCTCCTTCCACGAGATCTCTATAAATTGGACTGGTATCGAGAGACGACTGAATATTTAGAAGAATATCAACAAAATAGTTTAGTAGAGCAACAGAGGCGAGAAGAGGCAGAAAAAGCACCCGTGTTGGAAAAATTTAAAGCACAACTGTCGAAACTCAAGGACTTGGCCGATGAGTAAGATTTTTCAAACTTTTAATGTTACCTATAATTCACAGGAACCTGTTCTTTATCATTTGACTCTTTATTTTAAAACAATGAGTAGGCATGAAAGTCTTGAGGTTTCTCAATTTGCATAATTGCTTCTTCGTGTATAATAGAAAAATATTTAAAAACTTTCGGTATGTTGTTAACTAGTATTTGTTATAAATGTACCATATTTGAGTTTCAAGAAAAAGGTTCAAATGACTGTAAAAAATCTGCGACATTCAATCAACAATTAACATTTAAATTTTTTCCGTTAGTCAATCACATTTTCAGATAAACTTTGAATGATTTTAGCCTTTTTTTATTTTGCTAATAATATTAAAAACTATTCTTCCATAATACAGATAATGAAACGCAATTGTAAGAAAATATTCTTGTTATTAAAAGGGCTTCTATTGGGAAATATTTAATGAAAAGCATGTATCAATGAATTTTCAACTGAAGTCACTGTACTTGTTATACAATACTATAATAATTAATTACTATTGCTACTCCGTTGAAAAATAATACTTTTTGAATGTTAAATGTTGTAGTTTTGAATGACAAGCTTGGTAATCCAAAATCCAATGTTATCTGAAGTAATTATTAAAATTCAACACATAATTGGGTAATCCCATTGAAAATGCTTTTAAAAAATTTAAAAATGGTTGCTTGTCTTTAAATTACAAATGAACAGAACTTTAATAACTGAATATTGTTAAACATAGCTTTTGCTTGCAAGTCATTGTTTCCTTACAAATATTATTGAAAAAAGTCTTGAAATATATTTTTGTTTGAAATTTCAGTCATGGGGGCTCTGATACAGTCCTTGCATTACTCAAGCATATATACAGCACTTATCCACCAAAAGTCAAGTATGAGTTTGATGAGAAGAAATTTGGCCCGTCTAAAGCGAAAGAATTTTTAATGAAAGCGATTACTCATTATCATCCTGACCGACAGGCGAATTTTGAATTTGAATGGAAAGTGCTTTGCGGAGAAATTACCAAGTATCTGACTGTCCGTTATGAACAGTGTAAAGGAGTATAGTATGAATGTCTACTGCCAGTTTTTTTGTATACACAATGTTTTACTTCCATTGAGTTGTTTTTACTGTATTCGATGCCAATTAATGTTTTCAATAAGTCTGGAATTTCGTCGCCGAAGTTCCTATTCAAGTTATATTGACCTGCCACAGCCAAGTGTAAAAGTTTGTACACACAATGTTTTAATTTTATTGAATTGATTTCTCTGTATTTGATTACTATTTCTTTTAATAAGGTTTTTTGTAATTAAGGTATAGTGACACACCAAGTGGAAAATCTTGGATACATAATTAATTATTTAATTTTATTGAATACATAAATAATGGTTTAATTTTATTGATTTCTGTATTTGATTCTATTTCTTTCAATACGGTTTGGAATTTCGTCAACGAATTTTACAATTAACATATTGGCATGTCAAGTGCAAAATTTCGTATACCTAATGTTTTAATTTTATTGAATTGATCTCTGTATTTGATAATCTTTCTTTCAATAAAGTTTGGAATTTCATAACTGAATTTTGTAATTAGTTGGTAAATTGACTGCCTAGTTTAAATTGGTGAACCTCCTACAATTTGTCGAATGCCTTTTACAAAAAAGGTAGTGTTACATTCTTTGTTATTAAAACATCAAGCTAAGAGGTGTTATTAGTATTAGTTATGCTATATTAATTCTAATTTTATAATAATAACATAATAGGTCATGGAATTATAATTTAGTGCTTAGGTACTTACAATAATATCTGCGTACCTAAATATATATATTATTTTGTACTAGGTATCGCATCTTTAAAAACCTTCAAAAAATTTCCTAACTTATTTCCTGCAGTCGCTAACCTAATTTGTTATTTTTAAACCATGGTCGAATTTTTCCAATATTTCTTGAATGTATGAATGAATCAACTGCAAGAAATAGGAGAAACTTAAAAGGGAAAAAAACGTAATACGGACGTAGCGAAATCTTTTCCACCTGTTATTTTCGATTTTTTTCCAAGAAGGATTTGGAACCGTCAGCTTTTCTCCGATTGTGATGTACTATGCTTAGCAACGAATCCTGAAGTTCAAATAAAATTTCAATTATAAAAATCAGCGTTATAGGAAAGAGCACATTGCCCTCATTGGAAGACAAATCAAAGTAAATAACTTGCAATATTATTTTAGTAATTACGAGCCAATCAATATACCTAGCCAGTCACAAAAGATTTAAACATTTCGAGCGCAGGCAGTAAATGAAATTAATAAAGGGAAAAATTCACTGCATGTATGTCGGTGTTGGTGCCATAAATATCGATAGACAATTTAGCATTAGTTGAAACACCGAAATTTATTATTTCTACGTAGACCTTCATTATTGAAATTGTGGATTAGGTACTTACTTCAATGGATATAGCAGCTAATATACGCAGCTCCGTATACTCACTCTGCTCGAAGATTCCGTCGCTACACCTGGACCTAATTTACATTTTCTTTCAATGAACTGTCTAAATTGCCGATATTAAAATGTCGATATAACTGTCGTATGTAAGGGCTATGCTTCTTCATGTATGTGTTAACGAACTGTTACTGCTACTATTAATTATTAATGTATTTTTTTCAGTATGCCGTATGCAGGGAAGAGACTTCGGAATTTTTCTTTAGTTTGTGTAATTCCAGCTCAGAGAGCTCACATGTACGGTACGTTATATATACATATATTATCAAACTGAGAAGGGAACTACTATGATTACTGCCAACATATGTTAATAAATTCACCACAATCCGGACATATGAGGGACTTCGCGAGAATTTTAGTCCGGAGAGATTTTTGGACACGCAGGGAAACTACGAGAGACATGACGCTCTCATCTCTTTCTCCTTCGGAAAGAGGGTCTTCATTAGAGAAACGTTGGCAAGAGATGAACTTTTCATTTTTCTTATTAATATTTCGAGATTTTTTATAAAATGCGATCCTGTGCCAAAGTGGCTTGCGTTATAGTTCCCCAAGAATACAAAGTAGGTAGTTGTGGACCTGGATGACCGCTTTTGTTTAGAAAAGTTGTTGCTAATGTATAAGCTGAAGGTAATTATACTTTCTATTTTTAAACATACATACTACAACAACAGTCAAAGGATAAACGAATTTAGCAAGTTAGGACAAATCACATCTTACAATTTGGTATGTCCTGTCACAACCGGAGAACGCAATCAATATTTAATTACAATTTTTGATAACAGAGAGCACGAACGACATTATGGCAGTGCCAGCCTATACGAGTATACATTTGCCCGTGGGTACTGATATACCCTCATTAATGCGTTAAAGGACGAAATTCAAAATGATGTCTTTGAGTTTTTTAAGATGTGGATATTTTATAAAACCATATAGTTTTCTTGCGGGTTTTAATTAATTTATCACGTATGAGAGAGCCACAATTTATACATAAAAATATTTATTTGAATCCCATGCCCCGTGTTACATGACCAATTTATAATTTATAGGTTCGTATTAGCTTGATGGTTTTACGTATCAATTTTTAAAACTTATAACATTATTTCTACACTTACCTACTTAACGCAACAGGTTTGATAAAAAATTAAAACAAAAACATGACTGAATAACTTTGGAGAAATTAATGTCGGTTCATTTTGAATAAATTAATTCCGAATCATTTTGGCTAAATTAGTTCCGAATCATTTTGGATAACATAATTTCGAATCGTTTTGGATAAATTAACTACGAATTATTTTGGATTAATTAACGCAAAATTTTAATAGTTAAGCTAATTTTGAATCTTTTTTGATAAATACATTTCGTATCATTTTGAATAAATTAGCGCCAAATCTTATCGGATAAGCTAACCCGGAATTGGAGCATTTAGAATAACATTTCAAGCAGCAGCAGTCGTTTTTTCTATCCAATCTGCATATGGACCGACGGCAGTAAAAACTCCTGCTCCCCCACAATTTGCGTCAACATTACGATTGGCAATTCCACAAACAGTCGGATTTTTCATTCCTCTTCTACCACAAAAATATGGACCACCTGCAAAATAATTAGCTTTGTTACCACAATTGTATATTTTTTAAGTGCATATTAGGATTCTTGAGTCAAGAATCTTGACTTATAAATAGTTAAAGCTTTCAATCCGTTGCAGATTGGAGAACTTACAGAAATTTCTTTCGAAAATAAGCAGCAGTGACTCATGAAATTGTGTTTCTTTTTTCGCCGTCAGAAATATAAAAAATTTATAAAATTATCTCTACGTTCAAAACTTACCTTCATCTCCATCGCAAATTGTTGTGGTGAAAAGAAGGCCTACTCGTTTTGCACAAAATGCATTTTTCGCTTCATCTTTCTTGGCACAAGTTCCTACGCCTGCAGTAGCAACTCTCAACTTTTCAGTTGGCTGTGGAGGATCTTTTGCTTTAAGACCCCATCCTGCAAATAATCCTTCATCTAAAGCAAAAGAGAATAATATTATTTTCAAGGTTGAAAAGTGTAGCTTTAATATTTATTATTTATAATATTATACAGAATTGCATGAAAATTACTATCATAAAATAAATAAAAAATCTATTTTTACAATTTGCGGGTAAATAGCTAAGTAAAACGACAAACGTACCACCATTTTTTGGTGCTTCTGTTGCATCGTCCAAAATTGCTGCTTGTGCGACCTTTTTCTTCAATTTTATTGGTTCGCTCAACTTCATCAGAGCAATGTCCCCAACTTTTGTTTTCTCATTCCAATCAGGACCAAAAATGAATTTACTTACAGTTATTTTCTGTTTATCCGCGTCCATAGTTCCGATGTCGTAATCTCCAGCGACAACGTAAACTTCAGATTCGTTCATTTTTTTACTTTTCTTCTTCGCATCTTCTTTAAACGCGCATCTAGCTGGAAATTCCACAAATTGATTTACTTACAGAAATTGTACTTTATACTTATTTTTAGGGAGTCAGACAATTCCAAATGTCTTTTAGCCTCTTCATTAATCATTTTAGTATGGAACTATTTAGCAACAATAATAATAATGTTAGGGTTTAATACAAAATAAAATATTCTCGATTGCAAGCTGTTAGTACCGTATAGATAAATAGACGGTTCAAAAAATTAAGTTTGGTTTTGTTATTTCCTGTATAATATGGTATATGCTTTTGTCAATCAAGTTTCTGTATTTTCAGACGAATTTAAAAGTGTTCAACGGTATAGAATTTTTTAAGCCGTACCGTTGTTTTGTTACTTCTATTTTCCTTAATTCAAAAACGTCCTTAATAATAACGCATTATTTAGTTCCACAGCGTTTGTGCAATTTCAATTTTTAAAAACTTTAAAAATCAATGCAACTGGCAAAGACATTTAAAATAAATTATTGATTGTTTAGTATATTTAAATTTTTAATTTCAGATCTGAAAATCATATTCATATTTTGTTTCATCTTTTATTTTTAGAGAAAGTCATACGTAACTTCAATCTAGAAATTATATATTTGTATATATTTATACATACCTGCTGTGAGTATATAATCTTTGTTGACGATTACACCGGCACAATACTGTTCTCGATTCTCTCTACCCACTTGATTTACGGTCACCATCTGTGGAAATTCCCCTTTCTTTGCTTCTTCTCCCCAAACAACTTTATCGCCACATCTCTTTTTAGGTGTATCTCTTTCAACTCTGAAAAACGGTTAGCATTTAAAGAAAATAAATACATGTATATAATCCTCTCATGTTTATAAATGAAATTATTGGATGTTATATCGTGATATGTATTAATCTACTAAACAGAACGTGTCCTAACATTTGGGAATGTTGAAATGTAATTACATCTACTTAATGCCACCTATTAATTCAGTAGGTATTTAGCTCTACGGTGGAAGGTTAAATATAAAACGTCAATAATAGAAAACTATGATCTGCACAATCCGGCGATTTGGGTATAAGAACCTATTTATTTTTAAATCTAATCGCCAAACATTTTAGTGAATATAAAAATTTTACCTTTGGAAAAAATTGATGCTGATATTTGAATT
>JABASI010005267.1:2467-12568 GCA_019776505.1 Tomocerus nigrus | reverse complement strand
AGAATTGGGGCAAAATATTATATAATTATTATTAGAAACTTATACAAAAATCAGAATATTGTTTTTAATAACGGGAGGATTGCTAAACAAAAATGACATTCTAAACATTCTAATGGGAAATTTGAAAATTTTCAAAGAAAGGAGGACTGCAAACTTTAGGAATAAAGATAGGGGTTTGTTGCATGCCTTTCCGGTCTCTGTCGATTATACTTAATGTAGCCATTGGATATAGCTGAATCCTACAAATAGTGTGCTGGTATATGTGACGTGAGTGATTCCAATTTCGAATGACAAATAAACGAGGCAGCAGTAGCGAGATATCAGAGCAGTCAGAACTAGAAGATGCAGAGAGGAATGGGAAGAGAGGCTATTAGTGCGAGAACTAATGCGTAAGACATTGCAGATGTATGTGAGTGAATGCATTATGTGCTGGATATTTGTGCGTATTTGTGAGAGTGGAGTGGAGGTCGTTTGAGTGAGGAGGGCAAGAGGGAAAGCCACGAGTTGGCTGACCATGGGAGTCACCACAAACAGGAGCCCTAGACCACAAGAGTGGAGTCTCTGACGATGAGAGAATATTATTATTCCGTTCTGAGTTCTGTCGGCAGTGAATAGGGCAAGGAGCTAATTTATTTTCACCACAAACAGGAGCCTAGACCACAAGAGTGGAGTCTCTGACGATGAGAGAATATTATTATTCCGTTCTGAGTTCTGTCGGCAGTGAATAGGGCAAGGAGCTAATTTATTGTGAAATCGCATGGAAATGGAAATAGCCAACCAACTTGCTGATTCTTACAATAAGTTCAAGTAACAAGAGAAAACTATTTCATCTCCCAAAACGACTTTCCATTGTTTAACTTTCCTCCCTTCCTCACTCTACTAACTACATGCACTGTGATCAAGGCATCAGCACAAATCTCTCACTCCACACTTCAGACACTGCATCCTATAGGTACAATTCCTACACCAACAAAATGTCCACCCTGTACATGCACACACTCAACTCAGCCCACTCAATTTCGTTGCGAAACTGAAACACCGGATCGCAGAACAAGTTTTTCCATGTAGTTCAGCGCAGTCGATCACTACACGCTAGAACACGACCACCAAAGAGCAAAGATTCATCTCCTCTTCTAAACTATTCCACAATGTTCGCTGATTTCCTAGCAAAGCCAATCGATACGCCCAACTCAAACGGACGTATTAAAACGCAGAAACCAATTTCATGCAGATTCATAAATGACACTCAAATTATTTTAGCATTCTCAACTAGCATGGACTTTTAACAGGTATTCCCTTATACACGATCATTATACTAAATGGACATGAAGACACTACGTGACTACGTCATGTGTGTGTATCTACTAAGCATCGGTGGAATATAAAACGTCGTTTAATTTTATATGTGTCTATAATAAATGTCACATATTAAATATTAGGATTAAATAAAATTTAACAGCCAAATGACAAATGAATCATCAATGATAGCCACCATGGAAAAATTCCATTTGATATTACTTCTATCCACAGAAGAGATATACAAAATAGCAATTTATTACAAGTCTTAGATTTCTCCACATTCATGTAGGTAACCCTTATAGACCTAATGCACCTTTTTTGTGATTTTGGGAGTAATACATGGAAGTGGAGATTAATAAATGAAAGTGCTACATGAATGAGAAGTTTTCTTCACGAACTCAACTTTGTACTGAAATGGTTACTCTTCTTCACATATGCATTTGTATAGCTTTTGCAAGTTAGATAATGAGGGCAGATATAGAAATATTTGCTAGGTATGTATATAGATAGATAGGCAAGGTAGGTAAAAACTTGGTTGAAGGAAACTTAGATTTGGCTGGAAGTACACAGGGCTTAAGGGAAGTCGGTCAACAAAGTATTAATTTCTTAAGTGAAGAAAAAGAGAAGGTGCATGTAAAGTTTTAAAGGAGCAAACAGATGATTTAGCAAGAGTCCATATAATATAATGTATTTCTGTTGAGAAGAGTAGAAGATGCAGCCATGTGCAAAAGTAGTTAGTTAGGTATGTAATATTATGAGGAGAAACTCGGGGAAAGTGCTAGAGAGAGAGAGAGACTGAAAATAATGAACTTAAAATGAGCATAAAGTGAAGGAAACAATGACTTTATAAGTAAGGTGTACAGCTGACACTGTGAACACATGTAGGCTGCTATAAGTAGGCTGGATCTGCTCAGCAATAGTACTTGCTCCATTATTTCACATTTTCTCCTAATAGAACTTAAATTCTTTACTGCATCCACAACTCACTAGTACTCAACTCACTGCTGATTGCGAGTGCTTATTATGTCTGGCTCTATCTTCGCAAGATATGTGGAATGATACTGGAAATTCTCTCTAATAAAGTAAATACTTTTATAAACCCTTTTCGTCTGCCTGAACTTAGTTGGCAAAGTTTTTGTCTCAGTTTGCAGATTAGTTGTTGGGTCCGTTGAAGTGTCGGATTTTTCTTTCTTCATCAAGTGCGAGTTGAATTGTATCTTTGTTTTTGCAATCGGGCTCACGTCTTAGGTAGATATCTGCTTGGATTTTGTAGCATTGGGAACGTTAGGATTTGTATTTCTGTGGCACCTTGGAACAGGGCGAACTTCATGCCCTGTGGAACTCTATTCATTTGAAAGTTTATTCTGCTATAGGAAACAGAGATAGAGTCTAGATAGCCTAAAATATCATCTGGGATCATGCAGAAATGTCGAATGTCATTTTGGACTAACATTTGTAAAATGAACAGAGTCAAAGGCTTTTGGAAAGTCCAGAAAGTTATTTTCAGATAGCGGTCGTAGTTGGTGGACGCTCCCTAATCCAAAGTAAAGAAGTGAATGTTAGGGAGTCAAGCGTTGTCTGTTTTGAGCTGTATTCCTCTAGGGCCAAGATGAAGGCTCATTTTCCCCATAGCACTTGTAGTTGTGTAACTGGTGGACTAACAAAGAAAGTAAACTCTAGCTACCAGGCGGGCACGGGCACTAATAGAACTAGGGCTCACTACATTAGGAGCCAGCAAGTAGGTAGGTACATAAACAGCGTCTTACTAGTACAACTTACAACTTGTTCTTCCACTCGACTCGAACTGCCCCAAAAGAATCTGATGAAACTTTTGAACAATTTCCTTCTTTCTCCCTGACTTGAACTGACTTGACTGAACTGCAAATCAGTCTTAGTTGCCTCATTCTCAGTTAAGTTGCCCAGAGTGGATGGACTATACTCACTTTATAAAGTCACTAGGTGTATCCTACAAAAGTGTATCATCAGTCCTGACCTGTTCAGCCTCAGTCGCCCTGTGTTGATTCAGAGTGGAAATTAGTGAGGAAGATGGAGATAGTGTTTAGCGGAGGAGTGAAAAGGAGCGGAAGTATAAGTCTGGAGTGAGATAGTTCGCTCCGTTTCCTCCGTTCCGTTTGTTTCATGTCTTGCTGGTTAATGCGGTTGATTTGCTACTTGAAGGGAATGCAGGAGAGAGAAATGCTCATCTGTATTGTTGGTGGAAGGGAGGTAATCATTTTAGCGGCTATCCATTCTCTTCAATCGACTCCCGTCCTACCTCTCACAGTTCTACTTTCTACTGGCAACATTTACTACTCTGAAACTCTTCATCTTAATTTCCTCTCCGATCACCGACTTTCCGTTTTCTTTTCATCGGGAATAAAATCCCTTTTACGGGCACCTATAAATAAATGCTGAGGGATTTAGCTAAAATGTATTAATCCGTCAGTTCCCTAGTTCCAATCTTCCAATTTCCATTGCATGCCGTCGCGTCGCGTCACCCGGGTTTTTATTATTCCTTGCTTTATGACTTTGCTAACTGCGGGAAATATTTATATTTATCAATGACAAGGAGAAGTCAATGGCTATGAGCTGAGCTGGGACATGTAAATAGAAAATTGACTGTCGTCGTCGTCGGGGGATTATGTGGATTAAATAGAAATGCATTAGCTATGCAAGTGGAGCAGTAAACAGTTCATCAGTCCCTATACACTTAATAGTTAAAGTTGAGTCAAGATTATCATGAAATGACTTTTATAGAGGCGGATAGGAGATAAGAGCCTTCGTCTATAAAGCGCCGTGTCCTTGTCACAGACATATCGGCGTCAACACACAACACAACAACGACTCTACTTACTACGTAACATAACAAGCATACCATTATCAGCATCCTACGGACAAAGTACACGAGGAAGCTATCTGTGGAAGTACATAATGTATCCGTCTAGTCTCCGTCTACTAAATAACAATAATAGGCTCTCTGTGTGAGTTTGTTAGGTTATGGTGCACCGCTTGGTGCATTGGGCTTATTGATGTCATGTCAGGAGCATCGTTGAGTGAGACGTGAACGTGAACCGACGCCAAAATCAACATCATTAAATTTTAAAACCCCTCAAAACTGAATTTGCTTTTCCGACCCACCTTCTCTGTATCGCTTCTCCTTTGACAGAGTTACTACTCCGTAGCTTCTCTGTCTCTTTAAATGCACTCCGATATGCACAAACACCTTGAGCTGTCGAGGACTCAACGAAAAACTCGCCTTCTCCTTCACTCTTTCCCATGTCAAATATTTGTAGCCAGGAAATAAAGTCTTTACATGGGGAAGTCAAGTCCAATAAAATCCTAAATATAAAAGTGCTCTTCCGAATATCCTAGATTTGCACTACTAGCGATCGAGATGTGCACAGACTAGCAATCAGAAGAAGGAGGGATCGCAGAATTTTTAATGATATTATTACCGCTGTTATACAAAGTTTTTTGATGGCGAATTTGAAGTGTGTGTACAGAACTGAGAAAATGAGCCGCCTTTTTATCTCTAAAAAGCAAAGGTCCCAATTATCGGCTAAATTCAATTGGGAGCAATGTAATGGCAATGGTCCACCCACGGAGGCGCTGATAACAAAAGCTCTAAATTATTACTGAATGAGTAAACAAGTATTTAAGGAGGACACAGGCAGGAGCAGGACAGAAATGGAGTGGACGGAGCAAAAGGAGCAAACAATAGAAAATCCGTAAAATAAATCAAGGATTGACAAAGGGAATTAGGAGGAATGAAACGGAGGAAGGAACGAAGTTATGAGGGAAAGCCAAATAAAGAGAGGAAACAATAATAAGAAGCACTTATCCGAAGCTATTTGCTTTGCCTTAGCTCGAGGTGAACAGAATAGCAATCTGACAATAGCCAAGTAAATGCCGAACGTGAACATTAACGTGAACGTGACGCTTCAGATTTTTCATCGAGATTATCTTTATTATCTCCAGTGCCTTCGCCAACCTAAAAGTCCCTTCGTTAACTCGACATTCTGATTCTATCGCATTTTCTCATTGTTCTCAAACTCAAACCAGTCGCTCCATATTTCAGTTTTATGATTTTTCAGTGGAAATGGAATTAGGGGAGAGGGGACTCTCTGCCTTCCTTGCCTCACCTCACCTCAATACAATCCCACTCACTCTCAAATCTCCATTTAGTCACACGAAATCCTTTCCATTTTGTTATCATTAGCAAAAGACAATAAAGCTGAGCTTTCCTGCCTGTAGCTCCACTTACGACTTCTGGACTACCACATTTCTCCATTAGAACAAACAGTCCTCATAACTCCCACATTCTACTCTACATAGCCCTTCTATAAGGACAGCAGGGTTTATAGCCATCCACTCCTTGCTGGCTAAAACGGCCTCAATTGGTCAAATTCTACATTACCTACAAAAAGTTTTTTAAAAGAAATATTTACTGAAAAATATTGGTGAAAATTAAATATGTAATTAATGTTTTAGGGAGACAGCTAGTATCATTCTGTCAATTCTGTATCAAGTTTATTTACCTATGCTAAGCATCCTTTAAAATGGGGGATAATGTGGAGTCTTAAGCGCTTTCAAAGCTTTTAAATAACTATCCTTACAAAATAATCAGTAAAATAATTATTATTTATTTTACATAGCTTTGTTTTATGCCTAGGAAAAATAAAAATTGGGACTTATACAAAATTTGAAGATATTACCAGGAAAGGATACAAAAATATTGCTTACGCAATAGATAGATTATAGAAGTTAATAATAGCTAATAATACTTGGTAGAGTTTCCTGACTTTTTTTCACCCTGGATTCCGGTTTAAAGGATTTGGGCCATTTTGACCACAGTGGAATAATTATACTGTTATAAATGACTAAAATGCTCAAAGGGCGGTTAAAACGGAACACTGAAAGAAGGAGGGAGCCGGTAGAGTAGCAGACGGTAAGTATTTCTACATTATCTGAAGTAGAAATAGGGAAAGGTATGGAATTATGCACATTCCTCGGTTGTGATTCAAGATTGGCGGATATGGAAGACGAAAAGGTTATTAGCGTGGCGTAAGTACAACTTGGTCAATAGTATTAATCTGCGTTATTTTATGGATGTAGTTTGCATTCTGATGGAATAAATTATCCGAGAGACAATGGGAAGGAGCAGGGAGCTGGGTTGCTCGACGACTTCCTTTATTCCAACTGCCACGTCTCTGATAGAATTATGGCTTACATTCAATGTAAACACATTTCATTTTAATTAGTATTGAAACCTGTTTGTCCACCAGAACCTACACATAAATCTCTCTCCGTTTTCCAATCCGTTTTTTCCCACTTTTCTCATTTCAGACCTTCCGGAGGCTGAGGCTCCATTCCATTTGCTCACATCCGTCCCACTCTCACTCACTCTCCCACTATTTAGGAAACTCACTTTCACATCAAATCAAATCCACGAGAGAGCTAACTACGATCGCTTTCCTAATTCATATTCCTAACCTCTCCCCTTTTTACAGTTCTAATCACTCCACTCCTGTCCTGTCCTGTCCTGACTCACACTGCCGTGCTCCGTGCTTTTTAATCTCCCTGCCTGCATCATGCAGCCAGCTACTTATGTAAACGCTTGTCTACATTATCTTACATTACTCTTACATCCTCCACGAACACAAAACCAATCAGTCTTGACATGAGTTTCATCGAGCTGCTTCTGGAAATACTAATCGAACAAGTGAACCTAATACAATCAAATCAACAAATTCAACGACCAACCAAACAATAATCAATGCCACTTTTTCAATCAGCGTCTAAATATTCATTTTTTACAAGTTCCAATGAAGATGAAGATGGTACTTACTTACTTATTATTAGTTCTCATGATTTTCACTTGCATTGATTATTCATGCTAAATTATTCCTTCTGATTTTAATGAATTTTTTCAGAAGCTATTCCAATATTCCTACATTCTAGAAATGTGGGAAACCAAATTAATTTTAAAACGAAATACTCTTAGACCATATTATCATCTTTGGATATATATGTTAAGATCACGCAGAATTGTTGCACTTGTTCCTGAAAAGATTTTTAAATATTTCTAAGAAAATTGTGTTAAGGGTGCATTGAATACATAACTAGTATGCATTGAAGAAAGAAAAGATGATATTTCACCGTTGCACCAAAGGAGGAGGGGCTTAGCACAATAAAACGATACCTAATGTATTTATTAGTTGCGAAATTCTTGGAGAGTGACTGTTATGTAATAATAGTTCGACTAAATACTCTTGTTTATTGAACAGTGTGTGATTGTTGTTTCTTGTTTTAACTTTCTACTGCGTTTAAAAAGCGATAGAGATAAGTGCTTATGGTATGTTATGGATATGAGTATAATTTATACACCGTATAAGCAAATTTAAAGAAGATCCTTATTTTAATGGGCAACTATCTCATAAATACAACATTTGAATTGAAAGATGAGTATTGATAAGGGAAAACGTGAATCGATTCCTTGGGATACATCTTCTGAGCATCTACGGAGAATAGAAAGGGCTATTTATTATATACCAAGGTATCTGTACGTTGTCATGGGTTTTTTAGTTAAAAAGGTAGACCCGTTCGAATGTTTTCAAATTAAAAGTTCACTTTTTTCTACCAGGCGACAAAATTAAGGATTTTGTGCTAATACAAAATCCAGACTGGAAACAAATTTCTTATTGCTGTTGCCTCCAGTCAAAAAAGTGAAATTTTAATTTGAAAACATTCGGACGGGTTTCCCTTCTAACGGAAAACCATACAGCGTACAAATACCTTGACGTTATACTTTAAACATATTAACGATCGCATGTAGTAAGTTAGCAGTCGTGTACCTACTTGTACTCTAATAAACAGTTCACGTATAACAAGTGCGAAGCTGTTAGCATATTAGGCAGTGGATATAATATCTGTCCTGTCTGTTGCTGCTGGAGAGAGTTGTTGTTGTTGTGGAATTGTGGTCTCTTGATTCCGATGGAAGAATAAAGTATAAGTTGGGGATTCGCGTTTCGTGTTAAAGGATATTTTACGATGTCGAACCGCCCTCCCAATATCTTTTCTTTTCAGCTGTCAAATTGTGTCTTGCCTTGGCAGTCCCAAAAGTCAAGTCAGAGCATCACCTCTCATAACGAAGAAGAACAGAACAGAGAGAGAGAGAGAGAGGAGGAGGAGGGAAAGAACAGACAGACACACACACAGAAGAAGTGTACAGTAGTCAAAGTGAAGTGAAGTTGACTGGCTATGGAGTATGGACATGGAGTATGGACATGGAGTATGGACATGGAGAAGGAGTATGGACATGGAGAAGGAGTATGGAGGCTGTAAGACTGAAGTTGAAAGTGGAAGGAGCGGATTAATATTTCATGCTCTTTTGTTGTCCGATGGAATGAAGAAAAATTCCTAGAAAAGAAATTCTAATAAATATTGTGATCTCACAAAGTGGACTCAGATCGTCTTGTCTGAAGAAGAAGAAGGAGTTGCTTTTTCCTTCCTTCGTCCGTCGCTCGGGATAGTCGAGTCGTCGGGATGTACGTACATACAGATAGATAGTATAGTAATGAGTATGAGTGTATGAGAGTGGAGAGTAAGAGTGGACTGGCTGGACTGCATTTCCACCAAGTGGAGATAAATGCAGGAGATTTTAGTTGGCGATGCGATGATAAAAAGCAGAGTTTTAAATCGAACTCTTATCGCTAGTTTATGTTGGAATAAAACGCCTTTTCCATTATTTCCCAACAACAAGAGGCGTTTAGGGGAAAGACATTGAAATTCGGAATGTGCACTCGCTTTGGAGGATGCAAACAATTCAATTCAATTGGATTCCACCGTTCCGCTCTCTTCTTTTCCTACTGCATACTAACTACTGTCACTACTCTCGCTCTGACTACTCTCGGACTACTGCCAGTCAACTGAACAACACAAAAACACAACTGCACCGTCTTGATAAACTCCAGCGACGAAGACGAAGACGACGAACAAACCCAAACCAGACATACACAAACAAAGAACAAAAGACTCAGTTTCAGTTGGATTGCCCTGGATAACCTCGTTAGCCTCACAATCAGGCACGTAGTCTGCAAAAAAGAGCTACACTTACGACTTACACACAGACACACTCACTCACTCACTCACTATTACATAGCTACATCAACCATTTGCAAAAGGATACCCAGATTCCAAAAGTAAATACGTTACGCACTTATTATTATCAACTGTAGCTGATTTGTGGGAAATTCTGTCCGTCCGTCTGTTATACGAAATACGACAACTCATGAACAGTTTGAGACATTTCATTTTTCATTCAAATTTAGTGTTCTTGGGGTCCGTGTGGAAATCTCATTAGAAAATGAGGTCAATCCAATGGCCCCTTGATCTCTGACAGGGGTACAGTACATGGTAGGCGCGATTTATCTGTGTAACCGACATGTCGTGGTGACCTTGCAAATGTTTTCGATCTTGCAAATGTTTTCAATGTTTTTTGAAACGTTTTAAATGTTTTCAATGTTGTTTTAAGTTTTCAAAATGTTTTCAACATATACTTACCGCTGCTTTGTTACAGCCGTTTTTACAATGGTTTATTTCTTTTCTAATCACATCACATTACATCGTTTTCATAGTTGCCATTTATTATTGTTTGGTGTCATTAAATCGATATTATTTCTGCAGTTTGCGTTGAAAAATGGAGCCTAAACACAATTAGGCCTAATGCCTATATACCGACCTATATATACCTTGGCTCCGCGTATTGTCTACATCTCTAGGCACCTATACATTTCGTTTTGT
>JABASI010005266.1:0-12574 GCA_019776505.1 Tomocerus nigrus | reverse complement strand
TGAAAAATGTTTTCATCTAGAATTAATATTAGAAAACACAAGAAGATGTAAGCATTGAATGTATCATTTGATTAGTTATTTGTCCTATTAATAAATGTGCAAAGGAAAACCGGCAAAGAAATAATTGAAGATAGTAGACAGTAACTTTGTTAATTGCATGTAAGTGAGCAAAGTAAATGTCAGTAATGTTTGTTGTGTACATGTGCTTTCTTGGTAAGTTATGTAATTTTCTCGTCTGCACGAAAAACAGCTAACTAAAAAATATTTTGGATCAGGTTCAACTTAGCATCAATCTCAATCTGGATGCTGAAACTAACAGAGAGGGGACTCGAATTGAAATCTAAGTAAAGAATGGCAATTCCCCTTGAGTAGCAGCATTTCTCTTCGTGTGTGTCACATTTTATCTTTGGAAATCTCGAAGTCAAATCTAAATTCAACAATTGGTGTATGGTTTCAAATGAAGGTCTTTAGTTAGGAATTCTATAAATGTACTCCATACTCTACACACTCTGCTAACTCAAGCAACAGCTATTAAGTGTATAGGTAATCATAAGTCATTTCATTACAGTATCGTATGTAAAATCACAATGACTTTTATGCAATTGTAGTCATCTACACAGAGGAACCAATGCAATTATAACATGGCATTTGTTCTAGGACATTTACTACCCTGATAGTATCAGAATTTTGTATTATTTCAAGTTTACACTAATGTGTACGTATAATTTTATTTGCAGCAAAATAAACCAACTGCGCGGGTAATAAATTTCTTCGTCTCGGAATGGTAAGAATGGGTATTGACAATACGTATTATTAAGTCTAAAGGAGTTAGATTGGAATCCATGTCGGTATCTAAACTAGCGTCCTTTGTAATCCTAGCACCTAAACTTTATCTTGTATACGAATGCGAATGGCAAGTGATAAGTAGACGCGTGAATGCTGACTATAAAATATCTCTAACTCTGAAAAGCCAAGTTTGTAAAGAAATCAAAGAAAATTCATTGCCTATTAAAAATTCCAGTCTTTTTCAACGGCTTTGCTGACTATTGTGTGAAGTAAAGGAGAGGTATTTGGGAAACATAATAGAAACGGGAGTCGATGGAATAATAATGAAAAGAGTGAGTGAACTGTGATCTGATCGAACTGCACTAACTTAAATTTTAAGTATCTTTTCCTCAACTTGAATTGCATTCTTGTCTCAAACAGAATAGACTTCTATGAAATCTCGAGTATAAGCAATCCTGTTATTAGGAACATATGATGTAGGGTTTTAGAAAAAATGAAATAATAGTCAACAGTGTACACTGAGAGATTTAGTGTGGATAGTGCAGCGGTTGAGTGGTGGAATACATCTGAAGCAGCGTTAAAACACAATTTAAAATGTTTCGGTTTTTATTTCATATGTGGCCGTGGACTTGTTTTATTTCTGTGTATTATTTGTAAAAGTACAAAATTCTTTTACAAACTTGTAGATTTTCTTATAAGCATCCTATTCCATTTTCTACAGGACAGAAAACTCATTATTAGGGCAACCTTGAGAAAGTGGCAATGCACAGGCACAGAGTGGAAAAAGAATACATGGAGTGGCGAATGAAAAGAAAAAAGGCGGAACTGCTGTTCCTGAAGTTGGGTGTGCTTTGTTATACTTATGTACTTATCGTTAGTGCACTCAGTGCCTATTACATAAGCTTTCTTATGGTTTTGTCACGATCAGAGTACAGTACACTGGTGCAGAGAGCAGTAATGCCCAAATGAAATAATGTAGGAAATGGAAGTTTGAAACTTATCTAGTTTTTTATAGTTTTCTACTCGTACACTAACTACTTCATACTTAAGCTTTCGAATGTTTGTTTTTAATAGTGTGACTGTGCAATGTGTATGGGGTAGGGGTACCGGCTGAAGTAAGGCTCAGGGTAAATATTGTAAAACTGCCGCTTCATTATATGCAGGGCAGTCCACGACCGCGTTCGAGGGAACCTAACCTAACCTAATTGAAAATAATGCATAGATAGGTATGGATTTACCCTCAGCCTTACCTCAACCAGGGTACCTAATTTAAACTTAAACGCATTCGTATACACAATCGTCTCACTGCTGCAGTTTTCTACCAAAGGGAGCAAAATAAAAATATTGAAATGCAGCGAAGGAAATGAAAACTTGTTACTTAAGGCTTATTCCTTATTTCCCAACTCTTTCTGTTCAATGTGCCAAGAGACGATTTTTTTGCCGGAGACGTTAGCTAGGAATATTATAAGAAAGATCTGCTAGGGGTGGATGTGGATGTGGAATGGCTTAGTTTGCTTCCAGATTAGCATGTAAGAATAAAATGCCTAGGATTCTTCCATGGAGGTCATAGCATTATATTTAGTGAGGCACTAATAGTATTGGTCTATAGTCGTATGCTCTGTCTGTGTAGTTGGGAGGTTCAGTGCAATATCTTTGGTACATTATGTAACTTTCGTTAGATGTTGGATATAATAATATGCTCAGAGCAAAACCTAGGACTCACATCCACTATCCAGTTTTTCCCTAAAAAGATTCGATGCAACTTTTTTCCCGACTACACTCACATACTTAGGTAGTTTTCTTTCTCGAGCCGGTTTATTCCTTCCCTTTTGGCTGCTGTTCTGTAAAAATGAGTAATAATTTCTTGTTATTCCTCGCGTAGTGAGTTGAGTAGATGCTGTTAGGACATTGCATTGTAATAACTGCGAAAATATTATTTATTGCTGGATAGTCACGGTGTCTCTGACTTGTCTTATGTTATTAGGCTCTTCAACAGCCCCAGAACTCCTTATCTGTGTAATAGTTGCATATTACAATAGATTAGTAGCTAGCTACATATAGATGCATACTCTCTCTACAGTTATAATACTCTATATCTATTTGCTGTCGTTTTTACAACTGGAAGAACCCAAGGCTGTTAATGTAGAGTAGAGAGTGAGTCGGAGTACTTAATGGTCTCCACACACAGTTTCCAGTGTCATTCCTCCAGAACCACTATTACATTACTTTACACTCTAGCCATCGTCTCCTCAGTGTCTGCTACCACAAAGCAAAGCAATGGCCTTAGTTTTTCATCCTCTTACAACAGTAAACTCTTACTTTCAGTACTTTACTTGCGTTAGTTTACTTTACTGCATTTCTGTGTCGTAACTTATGAGCTGTACAAATAGTTGCCATTCCCATTCCCACTTGGATACGGATTCAATAGCCACTACACCACCCTTTCTTCAAACTCAATGGCAATCCCAATTTCTCCTTTTTTACACTACTTTACTTACTTACCTACCTACATATTTTTTCTTGTCTCGAACCTACTCCTTTCCCGGCAATAAAGAAACCTGGATAAGTACTCTCCAATATTTTGTTTTGACGCTCATTTCCTTTCCAATTATTACTCTATGGAGCAAATGGCTTTCTACACTCTAATTCCTTCCCATTTATTTATGCACAAAAAACCGCCTGCAGATTAAACAGACAAACAGACACTGCAGCATAATGCATTCCATTGTAGCAATTTTAAAAGGCAATTTTCGATAATATAACATTGGGGAATTGAGAAGGATTCAAAGGATAGCCTTTTCTAAACCTGTCGTGATAACTTCATTAAAGGATGAGATAACAAGCTGGGATATTTATGTAGGTTCGTCCACTCATTAAAGTAGGGAATCTATATGTTTATGTAAAATACAACAATAAAGTACAGTGCTGATGAGCTTTACACACATTTTACATTCCACTAGATTTTCTTAGCATCTATACATTTTATTTTCATATGTATTATAAGAGGCTTTTGTGCTAACAATCAAACTGCTATGCTTAACAATGGCTAAGTAATAATATCGGTAACCTTTACATTTAGCATCTATGTGTAAACAGAAAAGTTTAAGTTATGTGTGAAGGTAGAATAATCAGACATCTCTTGAATTTTACTGCAATACTAAAGGCAGTATTTAATTTCAACTGTCCCTGGACTCAACTCATGCTGCTAATAATTGTAGACGCGAATGCAAATGACGTTTAGACTATGGATCACCTTAGGGCATGTGTATGTGGATACTTTTACATTTATTCATTGTTATTTCATAATTTATGAGAGAAACAGTCGTAGCTAATATTATTGTAATGAGTTTGTTATGTGAATGGTTTTAGTTAGAGAATGGAGCTGGATAAAGATGAAAAGGAACAAGTAGCATGTCTAAGTAGATAGTTATTAGTAGGATGAAAGTATAAGGCCACATGTATCGTTAGTTGTTGTGAATTGACTGTGTCGGCTCTTCTCTGTACAACTAGAAATAATTTTATGGATACAGATGCATTGAACCATTGCCGTAATGTTGGAATGCTCGTCGAAACGTCAGCAAATCACACATCAAATCATGAGTCGTTACTAATTTTCTTGCTCGAAGCAAGGTTAGACTCGGCATGAAGCATTTTGTCGGAGATTCAGCCTGCCCTCATAAAATAAATGGAATTCTGACGTCTGCCATGCTTTGATGAGCGTGCTATGGAATTAAGTGTCTACCTTTAAACATTTTTTTACTTTGATTCATTCTGTTCATCGCTATCAAACGCACTTCTATTGTGGTCTGCACTGCATAGCAAATGGTTGCACTTTGCTAATAGGAATTCATTTCATTGAATTGTTTCTCGTTTTCAAAGCACTCCGGTGTCATATCCGGTTACATCCCAAAGGCAAGGCAATTGCTGTAAATGAAAGTGTGGAGAAATATATGTGCATACATGTCTAATAGCTACATAATAAATATGCAGCAATGTAATTTGAGAAGGTGTTGTTATTTTGTTTGTTTTGTTTGGAGGTTTCTGCATCCTTTAGGCACCTGTCTACTCCATTACTTCTGCTTTAATGTCATTTAATCATCGCAAACAGTTACAATGACATCAATTCCAAAGCGAATTTCAAATTACAACTGTATTCTAATTATTATGGGCAATTGATACAGTAACTTCATTTTCAACATTTCCTCTTGTTCACTGTTACGAACATTATTAACATTACGAACCCAATGGTTGAAAACGGAGTTGTCCAAATTTATCTCTTTTTTGCCTGTCATTCATGGACCAGAAAGCAGATTAACCTATGTTATAATATTATTATAACAAATGCCCACAATGTTTTTTGATTTGTCGCGTAAAGTATTTTCAATTTAATTCATAATATTATGATATTTCAGCCAGGTATACGGTTGCATTGAATTTTGCTTTGAAGCTAATTTTCCTGAAATTGAAAAGATAACAATGCTCTGCACTTTGCTCTTAGCGCAAGATTACCACAAATTGTTTTCTAGTAGAAAGGGAAAAGTGGCAGTGTAAATGGATTTTGTAAGTTAGGTATTACATTTAGTGGGCTTAAAAAATGTTACAGGAAAATAAACTACATAGACATTTTGCATTAGCTTTCCATCTTCGACAGCTGTGTTTGTGTCATAGTCAGTTGTAGTCACTTTCGGCAAAACCGAATATATTGTTTCCAAGATAAAATATAGACGCCTAAAGTGCATTGTAGATTGTCGAGTGAATAAAAAAAATCTATTTGGCCACAATTCAAAAATAAAAACATGTTGCCTTTGGGGAGGGCCGTGTTCACTTCTCTTTTATTCACTGGAGCATTTCACATTAGAAAGTATCGTATAAAGAAAACAAGGCCATAGTAGTTATTTAGTACAGAGAGCACAGTGGTAGTTACTATTGAAGTGGTGCAGAATAGAGAGCTGTCAACGCAGAGAGTCTGGTGCCGCATCCTCTTCTATGGCAAAATGGAATGTGATGATATGCCCAATAATGCCCGGGTTGTATAGTGGTTGGTAGCTTGGTATAGTCTGCAAAAAGGAATGGAAGCATTAAGTAATAAGAGTGCACGATATTCGGTGTAGTAGATAGATACATAAATTGTAATGTATAAATTTGTTTTGTGTTGCCCAGCATGTCTCATTAAATAAAATTATTAAATGGAGCATCCGTGTTGAGTTTGGTGGAGAGGATCTCCAGCTGGATGTGCCTTATGGGAGGACGAGAGGACAACATATTAGTATTTTATTTGCTAAATTCCTGTACATGTACACAAATGTGTTTCTATGCATAGTTTTAAGGGCATTATGTAATGAGGATGAGTAGTGCATCCTGTGTGCTTCTATATAATCTCCTGCTAATCGACTAATCTGTGAGCTGTGTAATCTAATAATGGTTATTTGCTAAAGAGATTGCCAGGCATTCACCCATCTGCAACGAAAGAAACCACCACTGTTCTGCATATGTACACTAAATACAGCATTGCGAATAAACTAAAGTAATTCTGGAGAAATAATATCTTACTTTACTTTACGGTCATTAACTTAAGATTAGCTAGTTTTTTCCGCGTGGAACAACTAGTACATATTCTAAGTACTACTGCAGTAATTAATTTAGCATTTAGATTTAACTTTCTCTCGCTTCAATTAAACGTCTTACTCTGAAACTTATTGTACCTACGTAAAGCAATAAAATCCGTTGGATGTTGTTTTATTGAGTTTCACTTAGATTTTACCTTCTTTTAAATGAAAGTCAAGGGAAATCATGCCATTGCAGATAATTTACATTCCCTTGAACTGCTAGTTACTACTATTACTACTACTACGGCGGAGTTAATTGGCAAATCCCATTACCATTTCATAACATCTGCCTCTGCCATTTATATAACTTTCTCAATTCAAAGACATTCTAAGTAAATTCATACAAGTAATAAAAATTAGGACACTACATTTCCCGTAGATAAAATAAGCCCTATATATCTGGAAGAAAAGGGAATGTCAGTCGTCAGTGCATTGGCATTGTCGATAGAAAGAAAAATATCTATCCTTTTCTTGGCATCTAATGTAATTACGAAATTTACGATCGGAAACAACTGCTTTGCTTGTAAATTCCTACGAAATGAACTGTAGGATGAATTACAGACTTCCTATGTTGATATTTGTAATACGGAACCAAATGAACATAAGCCTAGATGAAATGTTTCAGAAAAATATTAAATTACATCATGAGCATGGAAAGCTTGTTGGCTTCCCAATCAAAATCTGCTGAGCTGACTCTTACAGTTTGTCTGTGCTCGACTATGCACATTCTATCTATCGCCCAATCTGAACTCATCCATATAATTACCATCCCATCGCTTCCTTCCTCTAACTGCTCTTACTGCTCCTACTACTACTATTACCTATATCATATGTCTGCATTTCTCAGTACAGCTGCACTTTGTACTAACATCCAACTGTTTACAGCTTCTAAGAATGTGAATAGACCAATCAATTTCCTTTCAATGTCTTCGTCTTGCCACAAAAACATATGTGACGCTTTTATCTTTACTGTTCTTGGTGAAAGGAAAACTTTGGGAGAAAAATCTCATTTCCCCTTCACAGATACATCATTTATGCATAAATGCGTATTTATAACACTTGCATAACATGCTAATAGTTCCCCCACCTATTTTATCTCATTTTTACACCAAATGCACCTTTATAATGATCTAAAGCTAAACCGCCAAAAATACACACGTAACCAAGGCGTTTCTAGGGAGATTCTGAGGTCAAATACTGAGTATTTCATCCCTCAAAATCTCCCTATGGAAACGCCTTGCACGTAACCAATTTACTACCTTTTTTAGTGTTTTAGGGGAAGATATTTTTTGTGGTGCTTCTGGATAGTAATAAAAATAACTAAGTTATGTTTTCTAACACTAAAAATGGTAATTTGTATTTAAATATGTAGAAGAGTGTCACTTACAGTAGAGCAGTAGGTAATGAGCTAAAATGCCATCTTTTAATAGTAAAAGGAATATTGTAAAGGACAAAGTTCGCCATTAACTATTGTAAGCTTTCTCGGATCATATCTTTGAGTCTGCACATAATAGGAAAAGCTTTGAAAAAACGAATGAAGAAATAGGAGAAGAGAAAGAGAGGCAATTCTATGTAAAAAGAAATTGAAGAGGAGCTTAGCAAACTATCCAATTTGCCAACGAGTGTGTTGCGGTAGGTAGTAGCTTCGACTGTTTTATGCATCTGAATGTGAATGGAATGGAAAACGATATCAAGAAGATTTTCTCCTTTTCTTTTCTGAACTTCTTTCTTCTTATCGTTAGCATTTCCATTCTTCACGTAAATAAAACTACCATTCAGCTATTTTATTTCTTTAACCACAAAACTTTCTTCTATCAGTCAAATAATAGCACACAGTGTTTTGTAAGAGTTCACGCTGGGTTATGTAGTAGTCGGGCAATCTAATAATGAAAACTACTTCATTCAAACCAAGAATGACATGTAAAGGAAAAACGAATTACATAGTTTAGTCTGTGCAACGAACTAATTCATTATTCAGTTCAATCCGTTTGTTATGTTACAGGCAGATACTAGACAGATAATTTATTGTGCTTTCCGAATTGCAGAAATAAATTGCATGCACTATATATCTACACATTATGTAATCCTTATAACTCTTTGGTAGGATAATAATATCATAATACCATTGCGGAATAATGTACTATATCATTCATTTTAGTTTATTATTATTTGCTCTGGATAGAGATAAACCCGCTATTGCTATAAATAGGATATTATTATTATAAAGAAGAAGTAAGATGGTTTAGCATAATGATAAAGTAGTTCTTTCGTTGGATGCCATTAAATTATGTAGAGGCTCTTACTTTCAATTTAAAAAGGCTTCGTTGCAGTAATGATCAACTAATCCTTGCAGGAAAATAAGTTTACCTGACGCTGTTTAGCTGTACGTGAGTAGGTATTAAAGAATCTCATTAAAGTTGTTGATTATCCAGAGTTTATTACTCAGTTGCTGTTTGTCACCTTCCTTGCTTGGTTCCTTTTTGTTTGAATTGTGCTAAGTCATGTTCTTTTCTTTCACAGGATATTACGTGTTATACTACAACATAGGTAGATGCATTTATTACTATTAATTTTGTAGACAGAGGTAAGGCAATGTCCTCCCGGTGGATTTCATGTGCGTAGCATATTATATTATCATGTACATAAAATATGCATAGATAATCATAATTTAATAATAATCATTAATTTCTAAATCATAAAACACGACCCAGCAATATAATATAGTTTTTTATTAAGACTTCTAAATTCTGGCCATGATTACCCAAATGCAACACACAGTACATATTTTGTCACGAGATATTAAAATCCAGAAAGAAACTGTTCAAATTCAAAGTTTTTGAACCAGGTCTCCACAAATTGTCTATTTCTCATTTGTAATCTTCAAACTCAACACGAGGCACATAAATAACGGTAGACAGTTTTACTATAAGTAACACTGAATGCATTTACTAAGGAATTCGTTAACGAATGCATTATATAATATATCTGTAATTACCTACTTGAACTAATATCATATGGACATAGGCATATGTAAGTGTATATGTATTTTCATGTTGTCCAGTTATGTACTTATAGCTCAGATAACATTCACACACGAAAGGAATTTCCATTAAATTAATTTAATGACTTCTAACGCTCATTTAATCCTACGTTCAAGTAGTTACCCATTTAATTACATGAATATAATTTCAGTACAAAAAGGAGGACAGAGCCAGGACAGAGCAGCGTGTCATTTGCCTTGTCCTCATCTCTCATTCACAAATAGATAGAAGTTATATGATATAAAAATGTTTGTGATATAACCTAGTGAGTATTATTAGGTATAAGCATTTGCAAAGCAAGGTCGTTTTAATGATAAAACCTAAGAAAACACATGAAATGTCAAGAATGAACTTGTTAGCCATAATAACTTAGAAATGTCATCGCAAAAAATCATTTTCTAAAGTGTGTTGTACTTTGTACTGATTCAATCTGACACAAATGTATAAATAGATAAAAGAGCTACAGCAATAAGAATGGCAAGTGTTTAATGCAGCAATATTAGTTTTACGAGATGAGTATCATGCATTGTTGAAGATGAGAGAGTTATCAGAATGTTTACTGATCTTACATTTCTTCTCTCTTCAGACACGTACTCGAGTACTTATTTACTGCTTAGCTACGTATTATTGCCCTTGTTAAACCTTCAAGAGACTCTTGCCTCGTTTTATAGCGCTTCAGCTTTACAAGATTTAAAAGTTTGACATTCCTATGTGCTAACTATGTAAGATCACACTCAATATTATGACTTGAATATAAAACAATGATTTTTATGCTCTGTGCTATAACGCATCCACTGGGGGTCTATTTTATTTTTGTACACTAGAATACGACAGGACTATATTAACGAAAAGCTAAGGACTCGATGTACATTGTATATGCGTGAGTACACACATTCATAAACGATCATAATAAGATAAGGATTGCTGCTTTAAATCTTTTGTCTAAAGAAAACTGTCATAATAATAATATATGAAAGTAGAGTAAAACTAATAATAAACCACGGTAAGTTGTTATAATAGGTACATAGTGGCACTTTTAGGCTTATTTGGGCATGCGATTAAGTTTTATTGAGAAGTAGAGTAAGTGACATGTTTATGAAGATTAATCCAACTTTCTCACACTTTGAATGGCAAAATAGTAAATATTTTTAAAACTGAAAGTGTTCGGACCAGTAAGTAGGAAAGAAAAACTTAGCTAAGAATTTGGTAAACAGGAGTGAGAACACAGTAATTGAGTATATAAATAGTAAAAGCAGTATGCAATATTTTAGTAAATGGGTGATCAAAGTGAGCTGTTGAACTAACATTATAGTCAATCTACCAGTAATAACTATAAAGCGTATGCTAGTGTAATAGTTCCCATTGTGTAGTTCCTATATGTAATTGAATGGCAAACAATGTAATAAACACGGCTGTTGCTGAGAAAGCGAGGAGAGTTGTGTTGTGGCGTGAAGAAGGAAATGCGAAATCAATGGCAGTTAGCGCTAATGTTAGAGGGAAAGGCTTTTAATTGAAATCTTTATTGTCTCAAAATAAGTTGTTCTTTCTTTGAACTACCAAAATTAAGCTGTCGTGTTCCACATTCTTATGTGCTTTTCTGTTCTAGTACACTTGATAAATGATTTGTTCATAAACTAGTTGAACTACTAAACTGTTTCACTCAATTATTTGCGAAATCTATCGTGCCGAGAATTTGCTTACTGTTTACAGATCATTCGTGTTGTTTACACCAGCATATTAAAATGCAATTCATCACAAGGATTTACGTATAATTAAGTAATTGCGTACTGGCATTCTATTCATTTAACATATGAATTATAAATTAAAACGGGCCGGGCATTGCATTCAAGACATTTTCATCATAAGAATATTACAATTTATTGTTTCGTATAATATGGCCATTGTCTAAGATAAGGTAAAGTTTTGCTGGACGAAATGTCAATAAAAAATGTGTGCTTTGGCAATTAAATTATATCTATGATGTTAGTTTTGATCGAAAGTACATAGCATGTAGGTATCATTGATATGCAATGTTAAATGCTAATAATAACCAAAAGCTGCTGAAAAGAAATATAAGCATAAAAAGTGTCGGTTCACAATGTTTGTGTACGCATGGTTGAAAAATGTGCGGATTCATGTATGGACTGTGTATCAAGTACGTAAGAACTAAATTATTATATCAAAAATAGAATAGACAAAGTGAGTGTGATGTAATTATCCCTTCTCTTTCGTTGTGCAAACTGAACTGGGCAAACAATTTCATGTTGAAGGCGAATTTAGTGATATCGCTTCATAAACATGCGATGACTACTGCTATGATGTAAAATGGTTTCATTTGCAATGCACATGAGCTGAAATAATTTCTGTAAAGTTCGAGCTAGTTACCTAAACTAAAAGCCCCTGTGTAAATGAAATATTATTTAGTAATGTCCATGCGTATGTACCTTATGAGTCTAGTATAACCATAAATAAACATGTAAAAATGCAAATGCACAGCTTTAGGTAACATATTAGCCCATTGAATATTTATTGGCTGCTTCTCCTTTCGACTGACCTGAGATGCACGTTTAACATTTTCACAATGGTTAGCGCATAGCGCTATTCCAGTAGCTTGGGAACCAACATTTATTAGCTTCAACAAAGTTGGGGAACGACTGCACATGTTCATTGCTACAAAAATTACATTCTCTTTACAATATTAAAATATTTAAATAATGCGTCAGAGCATCAAATTTCTGTCAGTAATGAACTGCACATGATGCATAAGTAGTCCCTACATAATATGCAGACAGTCAATTGCATGTAATTTTAACCGAGTCGGTCATTGACGTTGAATTTTACTTCAATGCATCTTTAGTGTCATGTCTCGCAACTCTATTACTTTTACAACTTACATAATAATAATATTATGCATGTGAGTGATACTGATACCTAAAGCGAAAAGCGCATTATACCCTTTTGAGATTGAAAAGGTAAACAACAATGACCACTACGATTTAGAACTTTAATACCTTTTTTACAATATTATATAAACCTTTGTAAAAAGAATGTAAAAAAGTAGCGGTAGATGTGAATGTTATTTACACCATGTAAAATGCATGCTCCCATGAAATACTTTTTTAGTCATGTAAACTGTAAACG